>BGPR01005801.1:20625-34869 GCA_013235015.1 Araneus ventricosus
ATCACTTGCCTACCAAGAAAGATTCTTCACAAAGTTTGGTCTAGCATTGTACAACTTAGTGGAATCTGCCAGACAGATTCCACTAAGTAATTGTTGAATGACCACTGTCACATGACATCTTTCAGCAATATACCGTGCTTGTTTCATTCTTAAATGCAGATCTGGGAGCTCCGAAGCCGTGCAGCGATGCTTAGAGCTGGAAATCCGCAACAAGAATGAGATTTACATCAGGGCGAACGCCAGAAAATGATGATTTGCAACCCCAACGCACTATTAGTGCACAAACTTTCCATTACAAACTCGTTTTTCTTTGGTTCCCTCTATCTACCTATAAATTCACAGCAGATATTTTACAATCATCCTGTATATCGAAATCTTATCAATTTTGTCGAAGCAACAAAGTAAATTTTATAGCAAGTCTGAAAATTAAATTACTCTTACACAGGGTGTTGCCGAATTCGACTTACAAATTCAGAGGGATGATAGTAGGCATCAAGAGTATGAAAAATTGCCATAGAACACAGGGTCTCAAACGACGTTTAGTCGGTGAAAATCGCAAAAAAACAGAGTGTCCGAGAATTCTTGGACGCTGTTAAAAAATTAGTTAAAAAAAACACTAATAATGTTTCAACTAGGAATTTTTTTGAAATGAAAGCGCATTTTTCAAATTTTTTTTCCAGATAGGTAACATTCCGTTTTGGTGATCCAGAGGTCGAAAATTACTGAAAATCAAAAATTATTTAGAGTCATTATCTGAAAAAATATTAAAACTGGAAGAAAAACAAAAACATGAAATTGTAGAGAATTTTACGCTCTTTACTTTGCTAATTCACATGTAGTGTGAAAACTGAAGAGTTTTCGAGATATTCAAGAAAAACGAAAAAAGGCATCAGAGAACACAGATTGGCTTCTGCTGATCGGTAACATACCGATGTTTAATGATGCCGATGATAAATATTTAAAAATGAAATTTCAAAAATATTCGTAGTTGTAACATTATAAGTTTTTAAAATTAATTTTTGAACAGTGTCCAATAATTCTCGGACACCCTGAATTTTTACGATTTTCACCGACTAAACGTCGTTTGCGACCCTATGTTCTATGGTAATTTTCATCCTCTTGATGCCTACTATTACCTTTCTGAATTTGTCAGTCGAATTCGGCAACACCCTGTATAAAAAGTAAAACAGTAGAAACTTACGTCTCTTTCCTGTGTTTACTTATTGCATTGTGGTTTTTCATTGCCTAATTGTATTATCATGTTTAAAAATAATGATGAAAACCTTCCCTTCTGTACCTGATACAGAACTTAAAAGGAAGCTGAAAATACGCATCAATAAAGCATCTTATTTTAGAGCATTTCTTACAAATAAAATTGCCAATATATTTTCTTATTTGCACAAATAAAAAGTGTCTATTTAAAACCCGTTTACTGTTCAGCAACGGATTCCGAGACTACCACTTTTGGACGATTTTACACTGGAAAGGGGTAGCAGGCAGTGAGTCACATGAGCGCAATTCCGGAGTTCTTTGTTAGATCACGCTCAGTAAAATGTAAATATTACCCTTCCATTCTTCACTTTCCCCTATTTTGATGAAAATAACTCCGCCAGGCGCATGCGCAAAAGCGCAGAGGGTTTCCGAATCTGTGGCTAAACAACAAATATACATCGAAGCACTGAAATCCTCATCACCGATATCCGAATCACAAATGATCCTCACATATCAAATCTAAGGAATGGGACTATGATACATTCGATCTGTATTTTCTCGTAATTGATTTTAATATTTGTATTAATTTCCCATATTACATGACATACATATCATAAATCGACGTACATATCATAAATCATACGAATTTAAATTTAAAATAGACCGTTAAAATTAGATGTCAAGAGTAAATGCTTTTTTAAATACTAATTGCGAACATTTATTGAGCCTATAATACAGACAGCTTATTGAATGCATTTATACTTCGAAATTCCCACCAGTGGTCTACTGGATTAAGACATAGTATGGTTGAGGAAAATGGCATCGTCTGAATGTGGTTTTAAACAGTATTATTCAAAAATAGGTAGACTGATGTAAACTTTACCATAGGATAGCTAACTAAGATCAGAGAAGTTTTCCTCCAAGCGAAACGCAAATATGAACCAGTTTCCCTTGAATGTTCTCCAGGGAGGTAATCTACCTCCTTATAAAGGAGATAAAGTCAAATTTCTACCCCAGGTGTTCCAAGGTCACTTTTAAACGCTTTTAGTAACTTCGAAATGCTTCATGTTTGTATGTATGTATGTAAGGTTGTAATTTTGTGATCGATTTTTCACTTACTCCTTAATGCACTAGACTTCTGAATTTTGTATATTTATTGGGTATTGATGGCAATGCAACATTTTAACAATTTTAGAGCTCTCAATTATTAATTTTTTAAAAGAAATTCGCAAACTTACGTTTGCACTCGGTGGGTTTCAGGGGCGCCATCTATAGTATTTTTGAGAAATTAAAAAGTCCATTAAAAACCAGCAAGTCGATTCGTATTCCGTTATATTAAGAGTAAATCATTACTGTGTACCTGGTTAATATCACAGTGCATAAATACTCAGAATTTTGTTATATGGCACAATAAAGCGTAGGGTCCATTACGTACATCCTATCAGACCTTTTTCAATAAAATAATTGCTTTAGTTAGTTGATGTATAAAATATTTATAATACTGAATTATGATATAAATTAAAGACTAAAAACTAAAAAATAATAAACATAAAAAACTTTTTAAACGCTTTTACCAATGCATCAAAAAAGAAAATAATAATTTTTTCTCAAAACTCTGGAAGTCAAAACAAAAAAACGTAAAAGCGTGAGGCTCTG
This sequence comes from Araneus ventricosus, assembly GCA_013235015.1. Classification (NCBI taxonomy): domain Eukaryota; kingdom Metazoa; phylum Arthropoda; class Arachnida; order Araneae; family Araneidae; genus Araneus; species Araneus ventricosus. Next base: position 23,494 of record BGPR01005801.1, read on the forward strand.
AAAACAATAGGAGAAATATATAAATGTGATTACAATTCTAATTTACTTACAGCTTTTCTGCCTGCTCCTCACGCTTTTCCGATTTTTGTTTTGACCTCCAGATTTTTGAGAAAAAATTATTTTTTCTTTTTTAATGCATTGGTAAAAGTGTTTTTTAAAAAAATTTTTATATTTATTATTTTTCCAACAGAAGATACCATATCCCCTTCAACACGAGTTCTTGATGCGTGAACTTGGCTTGATATGCTAGACGAATTATGATCAGAAACATCACCATATTTTGAAATTTTGAAAAGAAAAATGATGCAAAAGATCTTGAATATAATAGAGGTACAAAGAGTATATTAGATTTTCTTTTCTAAGCTACGAAACTTAGCACAAAACGAGCCATACTGTGGAAGTACAATGCAATCTTGGTGAGGAGGCTCCCGATGGTTTTGTTCATGTTTGGAACTGAACAGAAACTTTTACGAAAATATGAAAAAGGGATGAATTTGTTCGTATTGCACCCTTCTAACTAGTAGTTCTATGAACAGTAGACCTCGCTCCCCCCTCCCACCAAATAAAAAAACAATTAAGATTTTGTCTTCATCGGATTTTTTAAAAGCTTAGAAAATGTTATTCATTGTGAAGACAGCATTGTTTATAGGGACACCTGACATCACAATTTGACTCTTGAGAAGATATACACTGGTGTCCAAAAGTTTAGCACAATTCTTAAGGCGCAACAAATTTGGAGTTAATATGGATAAAATGATTCGCAATCTGCTGAATTAGCAAAATATCTCTATCTCTTTTACTTCGCTTATCTTTAGGCGGCAAATAAAATGATTTTGAAAAAGATGGCACCAAAAAATCACAGAGAAAAATTCAAACCTTAAATTGGTTATTTAAAAAAATTATTTCACTATTCAACAGGCATCAAATTAAAATACTTTTTTTCAAAATCACGTCGTTAGAACTAAAAAGATGGAACTCAAAATAACTTGGCGATAAATATTATAATTTGGCAATATATATATATATAAGCGAAAATCTGTCGTTGCTGATCAGACGACTTATAAGGCAAGCGAAATTATCTTGGCGAGAATCGCCTCATAATTCCATTTAGGCTTAACAATTACAAACGAATTTTGAAAGTTCTTTAAATTTGTTACTGCGCTATATAAAGTATAAAAGAATGTTTAGATGATGAATGAGTTTAAATATAAATTTAGAACTAAAAGATAGCCAAAGATTATAAAAATAGATACATTTATTTAGCGAAATGCGAATAACGATACATAGCGATAAGCGAACTATATTTTTTTCAACTCTGATGCTATAATCTAAATGTCTGGTTGCCACTCATTCTTATATTACCAATTAATACAATAATTATATATAATTAAAATAATAATTCTATTACAGAATTAAAATAATAAGAAATAAAACATATACAACGTTTTGTATTGGTTCGATAAATATTTCTGCCAAATTTGAAAGAAATCGAACAACGCATTTGGTCGTAATCGCGTAACAAACCAATTTTCAGACAGACAAAGTGCCAAATGCTGGGCTTATGTAAAACGCAGACCTCGTTCCTCTCGGGCAATAAAACCACACTGAAACGAGGCATTAAATCCTTTCCAATCCATTCCATAGGAAACCCATCCAAACACACTTTCACATCAGTTTCCATGTCACAAGCATTTGCCCCTTCTTTGTTGTTCATCTCGGAATTTCCCTCGCCTCAACGTTGCTCCGTCCAAAGAGAAACCAGTAACAACTTTCACAAGAGGCGACTCGTAAAGCATCGTGCAAGTTACGAAGTCCTATAATACCTATAAATGACCTATTGTCCTCGCCATCATTACTCCAGCAGAAGTAATGGGATTGCTGTCCCGAAGCACATGAGGATATATCTGTCTTCTTTTCATAAGAGGCAGTAACTTACTTTTATGTCAATTTGCCAGCCAGTTTCACGTGAGACAGCAATGCACTAATAAGTTGGCAATTTTTTATGGCAGCTAAGCTTTCTTTGATTATTTTTAACTGGCCGATTATTTAAAAGTATCCTCAATTTAAAGAGTCATGTTTAGTTTCCTTTTTATTTTTAACCCTCCAATAATGTTTTTTTTTAATTCGTATGCATGCATATGCGCTTTTTCTAATTTCTATGATGTTATTTTTTTCTAATTTTATAACTTTATTCGCTATTTATATGTAATGTTTGTGGAAAAATCCAAATGCTTCTATAGTGAAAAGAATCGCTCTTTATAAGGTACGCTGTATATTAACCAGCGTTATCTACCCAGCCTATGTAAAATACAGTGAAGCATCGCTTATACGTTTCTCATTTATATGTCGTTTCCTCACAATCCCGATTCATTCGTAATCATTGTAATAAGAAAGTACTTCATTTATACGACACAAACCTTCGATTATACGTCGTTTTTTTCCTTTGTAAAATTCGCGGATTCATAAACTTGGTTTCAATTGAGAAAGAAACTTTTTGAAGACAGTATAGGGGATAACATCCTCCTTGCCATTTCTAAATAAAGGTTTACCTACAAGCACATAAATCTAATAAAATAAGAAATGTTTCATTATACCTACAATATATAGTATACTAGCAGTACCCGCACGCCGCGGCGTTGCCCGTGGCATTGCTATTATCATGTCTGTTCTCGAAACCTGAAAACATTTAAGATGAATAATTAGTTTTAAGATTAAGTCCCACCACCACCCGACAAGACAGGGCACGTCGCCCCATTCTTTCCACCTGAATGATCCAGAAAACACTGAAAGAGAAAATTTTTTTGAAAGAATTCAAGCACACATGTTATCTTTTCTTGCTTAAAATGTTTCGATACAGAGCTTACATCTAAACATCGCATGCACACACACAAATTGCCATTTTATATAGAGAGAAGATTAATATACGTATGTCTCAGAGAGCTTGGTTTACAGATTCCACAAAAAATTTGGTGAAATAAAATAAGAAAGCAAAATGTATTAGGATATTAACTCGGCTTTCAACAATGAACGAGAAACACGCAATTAAATATTTTTTTAAACATTGAAAACTGTTTGAATTGCGTTGCAACAATGAAAAGCATTGTTGTAAATTATACCATAAATATTTTTAAAAATTATTAAAATTGGAGAAAATATTGTACGGCAACTTTTTAGTTTAAAACAAATTTTTAGATGCTAAATTAAACTTTATTAGAAAGGAAATTGTTTGTTCTTTCTTATGGTATATCTATTTTCTTGATACGATTATTAGAAAATTGCAATGGAGAAATGAGTACGAAAAATCACTCAGAATACCACAAAATATTAAATAAAAAATTTTCTAGATCAAAATTTAAAAGTCGGGCTTCGAGGTGCATTGAGTCAGCATCAGGGCTACCTGTGTGCCAAATTTCAGACCTGTAAGTGCAATATTTTAGGTCTAAACATCGCACGCACACACACAAACATTGCCTTTTTATATATAGAGAGATAATACATATGCAATAAAGGTATGATTTTTCTGAGTTTTATGATAAATATTTAATTTTAAAATTTAATCATTGCTTCTAATACTATGTAGTAATATACTAGTAAGGGAAAGGAGGGTAAGAGTACGCACCTAGTGGATTTTTCGTTATAAAAATGAGAATCGAAAAGTCAGAGCCTCGAAAATATACTGAATCATAGTTTATTAACTTAGGAAGAAGGGTACAAAAAATGAAAATTTTAGCTTTAAAAAATATATATAATACGAAACGCAAGAAAAAAATGCCATTCGTACTCTTACCCGACGTGGCGGGTAAGAGTACGCAGGACGTGAGGCCAAGAGTACGCACCCTGAAAATTTAGCAGTAGTCGCATACGAATGCTCCACTGCCTTCGTAACTGGAACATTCCTCATGCCACCACTCCTTACATAATCCACACTGGATCCAATCATCATCATATGTTTGTTCGCAGCCTAGTCATATTGCTCCCTCATTATTTGGATTTCTATGGACTGGAAACTTTTTTTCCAGACAACAGATCTTAAGATTATTATCCCAATCTCATTTTTTTTAATAATAATAATAATAATGATAAAATAAAATGCAAAGTTTTGTTGGAATGGCTGATTCAAATTACAGAACGGATAAAAGTATGTATATCTGGTCTGTGCGTACTCTTAGCCGCCGATGTATTGCTCCTCTAAATCGTCCATAGATGGCCATAGAATTCACTAAAGATAAATTCTAACGTGGCCATAAAAACTTAGCTGAAAACAGATGAGAAGAAAAATAAAAGAAAATACAAAAGCCATTCCAAAAGTTTTGAAAAAGTCCAAAGTATCACTAGGAGGACTTTCAGTCTTTATGAATAATTCTTTTACTTTAGAGTCTGTTGTTTGCCCATGATCATATTACTATGATTATACAGTGTGTCCGTGAAGTCATGGTGCACTTTTGACCGGTCACCGGAAAGCAACGGAACAAGATAGACAGGTGACATCTTCGCCAAATAGAAGGAAAACTCTCCAGGTTTGCATACCTGTTCAGCGTAGTTCGATGTGGGCTCCATTTGTTGCCCTACGCACATCTAAACGATAGTCCAGTACTTCCCATACATGGGTAAGGACGTCTGGTGTAACAGAGTGAATAACGTCCGTGATTCTCTGTTTTAAATGATTAATGTCGTTGATACGTTCACTGTACACATGTTGCTTCACATAACCCCACAAGTAAAAGTCTAATGGCGTTATGCAAGGGGATCGTGGTGGCCATGCCATGACAGCACCCCTGCCTATCCACGGCTGGGGGGATGTTGTATCCAGAAACTCACGAACAATGTTGCCGTAGTGTGGAGGAGCGCCGTCCTGTTGAAAGATGACACCTTCTGGAAATTGTGGAACTGCATTCAATTGCAACATCTCAAGGTAGATGCTTGACGTCACAGTCGGCTCCGCAAGGTGCGTGGTGTTGCGCCATCACCTGCGCGCGCACACCGTTGCCCTACAGACACGCTTTGGGATACTGTCCAATGTAGCGCAAGTTTCAGCCTTTCGTTTCGTTCCTGTTCGCCACAACAAGCGTTCATAACTGCACCATGACTACGGACACACTGTATTATAATATAGGTATTCCCAACATTTTTCCCCTCACGTACTCCTTGATTAGTCTTTTTATTTTCGCTTATCCCATACTATCATATCGACCCCCTTCAACCACCCGTTTATACAAAAACGTTTTTATGAATAATATTAAGGGCCTAGGTGAGATTCAGAGCCAAATGACTAAAATTTATAACATTTGCAAGACTTACTTTTTCATTTTACGTTTTATTCTATTTTTACAATAGTATGAGTTCAACGTCAAATCAGATGAAATCAGTATTGTAATAATTTCGAATTAACTTATAAGGATAGCTAAAAATTACACTTCCTTTTGCTTTCTTTTTTTTTTATTTTGTGGGTAGGTTTAGGACTTCTACAACCCTCACTTCTTGCTTTTCACACGAACATGGGGAAACACAATTCTGTTACATTTTTAATCCCTTATGTTTTCTTGGGTCCGCCATTACAGACTTTGAGTCCGCGTACTCCCAACTTGTCCTTCGCGTACCCCCAGGGGTACGCGTACCACAGGTTGGGAACCTCTGTTATAATTTCATATTCAAACTTGTATGTTGATTCTGATAATTGAACTTTGTAATCAGTGAAAGAATGAAGCAAGAGAGAGCAGTTGGCAGATCTGATTTTAAGGATCAGGACTGAAGATCTGACTGTTGCCAAGAATAAACCTAATAATACTGAAAAAATTATTTCTTACTAGCCGCCTTCGGCAACCAGCTTGTTCGCTGGGATTATGTTCTCTCATATAACTAGAAATGGTGTTTAATACTGCGAAAAATGTGGTTCCTCGTCAGATAAATCTGTGTTCCTAATTGGCTGAACATTTACAAACCATTATTCAATCCCTTGTCTCATCGCAAGGGTCGGTAACCTTTCATTCATAAAGAGCAATTTTTAGAATTATATTTTCGAAAATTATACTTAAGTAGCCGCAAGTCAGAAAATTGATCCATGAAATATATATTTTTGGATATTGAGCCTAAAATGTGTTTTTGTTTTGCTAAAATGAGCTTATGTTTTGCATTGCTTGAGGTTACTGTAATAAAATACATTCCAATTCATATATTTAACATCAGTCACAATAAGAGTAATTATAAAATAAAATTAATGAAGTAAGAAAAATGTCATTTTTAATATTCTTAGGTGCAAATTATTTTTCTTTCATCAAAATGTATGCCGAGATTTCAACTATTTTATAATATATTTAACTTGTATGAATAATAAAATTAAAATATCTATAATATAAAATAGAAAATACATGTGTCTGTCACAACAACTCCTCCTAAACGGTGAACCATAGCGACATGAAATTTGCACATTACATTCTTAAGCACATTTCTGGTCAACGGTGCTATTTACAACTTTCAGAATTAATTAATTCTTCAGATATTTAATTAAATAACGAAAATTAGCCGATGTTAAGCCTAATGCTTAGACATCTTTTGCCAATAACTGAAATATTTATCGCAAGACAGTTATTTTTACATCATCTTAAAGAGCAAATAATTATCTTTTTAATGATATTAATTTCATCGCGGTAAAGTGTTTCCTCTGATTGTTATTAACGTTTAAAAAAATATTTTTAACGCAATTTCTAACAATACTTTTTATTCTTATAGAATTAAATTCAAGCCAATTTACTGTTTCGAACGTGTACTTTTGCCAGTGTTAAAGTTAATATAAGAAAATATTGTTTTCTTTGAGCATAAACAACAAAGGAGACTTTTTACTTGCGGTTTCCGGTTGTCGGAGCATTTACACCTTTTAATACGGTTATACAGTGATCCATAGATGTTAGTGAATTATTCCCTCGATGTTTTGTTTAATTTTCACAAATTTTTAAATTACCTTAATGAATGTGTGTTAAGTCTTCAAGGTTTCTTAGTCCGGTTCCTATCGTAGGAAGAGGACAAAAGGCCGGAAAAAAGATGTTTTAATGGTCTTTCTGCCGCAAGAACTCCTCCTAAATAGTAAATAGTTTCGTCATAAAATTCTCACATGCCATTCTGGGGTCCGTTCCTAGATTAATTGAACTTTTTTCAGCTTTCAAAAAAATACTTCCAAAGATATATAATTAAATAACGAAAATTAAGCCAATTTTTCGGCGTTTTATCTCAGTTTTTCGCCAATAACTTCAGAAAAATATATTGCAAGTAGATGATTTGCATACCATCTTAAAGAGCAGAAAATTATATTTTTAATGATTCAATTTAAATGCCGTGCGTTATTTTCCTTAATTTAATAAACATTTCAAATTTATTCTATACACAATTTGTAATTATGCTTTCTATTATTGTAATTAAATTCAAACCAATTTATCGTTTTATCGAACCCTTCATTCCCGTATTTTAACCACTACGAAAATTATAATAAAAATATTGTTTTCTTTGAATATTAGCAGAAAGTAGAATTTTTATTTTCGGTTTTTTTCGTAGCACATACATCTTTCAATATGTTTGTACTACAATCCAATAATGTTAATTATTCTCTTTCCGCGATGTTTCATGTAATTTTACGAATTTTTAAATGATCATAATGAGTGTGTAAAATCCTTCAAGATTATCGAGTCCGCTTCCTACCGGAGGGAGAGGACCTAAGGAGAAAAAGAAAGAAGACTATGCGGTTTTTTTCCGGTCAGTGACACAAACACTAAAGAGAAGGGAATTGTAGTCCGGATAATGGCAATAAAATCCAAGATACGAAAGAGCTTATGTTGTCGCCTTAGCATTGATGGGGAGGCGCAAAAGGAGTACGAAGGACTACTAGAATCTTGTCTGGTGGTTCAAACTAAAGAGAGAAAACGAGGGATGTTAAACTGCTGGTCGAGAGGGTCAGAGAGCACGACAGTTGATTAATTAAAATCAACGAATGAAGCTGCTGCGAAAAACTCTTTTATTAAATTGAAAGTGTTATAAGTACTTGGACTTAAAAATATTTTTATCCCGAGCAACGCCGGGTATATAAGCTAGTGAACTTCATAAAAATAAGGGACACTACAGAGTTTCTAATGAGATTTCTGTGGCTGAGTTTCGTGAGAAATGTTGTCGAAATGCGGTGAATATGACGTTACTGTAATTTTCAAGCAAAATAGCAGATTCACACAGTCCAGCTGATTTCGTAATTGAATTTTAATAAAATTCAGGTTCGGAAACGTTTGTTTGTAAAAATATATAGAGCGAAAAATCGACATCGAAATGCAGAGAAATCGAAACGCATAAGGATTTATGTTATACATATGTGATTGCAATGTTTCTCTCTACCAATTGAAGAGTAATAAGGTGATTTTGTCATCTGACAGAGGTTCAAAATCAAGAGGTCCATCCCAAAATAACCCTCGTTTTGCTCCAAAACGGGACGTCAATATAACTAAGCCATCTGGTGATAAAAATTCTAAATAATATTACCAATAAGGCACCTTTCTATCTTTATTCGTTCGCATATTATTGATTTTTGAAGTAATTCCGGACTTCTGAATCGCCCTGTACCATTAACAACAGAAGATACATTTTGACATTAATTATTTTAAATTCCATACCACGGCTATATTTGAGACTGAAATTCCAAGTTGGATTCAAAAGCTTGTAAACAAATGCCGTAAACAAAAAATAGGAATAAGTAAAGTACTAATAATAAATCAGAATGTGTGTTTGTCTGTGTGTTGGCGCTCTACAGAGCAGACCGGTGGACTTAGAGCTAAGAAATTTGGCCCGAACATTCTTTGGAGGGTGGGAATGTGTACTTCGGAGCCGGTTTTCTTTTTGAAATTTTAATTAGAATTTTAATTAATTAAAAAATAATCGAAGGTTTGGTGTTTTTCCTTAATAACTTCCGAAAATATTACAGCTCAAAAATTATTTTTACGCATCTGAAAGATCAAAAAAGTACCTTTTCAATGATATCAATTAAGTTGCCCTAAAATTTTTCTGTAATTTTAATAACCTTTTAAAAAGATTTTTTGACATAATTTGCAACAATACTTTTCATTGTTGCAACGCAATTCCAACCGTTTTCATTGTTTAAATAAATATTTATTTGCATGTTTCTTTTTCATTGTTGAAAGTTAAGGTAATATTTTAATGTTTAATGATATGTTTTAATCAGCATAATTTCATACAGCTAATATGCTGCTGGACGTAAAATGTGCCGCGACATTTTAAAGTTAAAATCAAATGCATAATTTGCAAGAGGAGTAAAAGAGTGAAGTTGATGCCGACAAAAGGAAATTGCAAGCTACATGACGCAGACAGTTACTCGACTCCAGTAAGGACGTTCATACAGACAACGAACAGAATAGGTGCATGGGTATTGAAAGAGCATGGGTTAAATATCTATCAAAATTTGAAATTTAAAATTACTTTGTTAAGAGAACCATGAATATCAATTTATACATAAGAGATTCAGTTGAAATTATATTCCCGGTGAACAAGCTGGTCGCCGAAGGCGGCAAGTTTCCAATATAGCAGAGCAGGCAGGTTGAAAAATAATATATAGTAGTTGATTCTATTTCAGAAGCCACGTCCTTATTCTAAAGTGCATATACTGAAATTATAGCAATCCAATGATAAAGCAGATAGGACGTTTCTAAGAATTTTGATTATAATTTCAAAAACTTCCAGATAACTGAATAGATGTCTGAAAGCTATTGAAGAGCAGCTTTCGAAACATCGCCTCATTGTCTTCCTTCATTCCACAGAAACTTAGTTTCATTCACAAGTTTCTCTAAATGCTATAATAGTCCAATAAATAGAAAATGAATGGCAGCCATGGCCATTACAGAAAAACAAAAACAAAAAAGGAACAACAGCAATTTCCACTATTTTCAGAACAATTTCCGACCATCTGTGAAATATTTTCTGTCGCATTCAAATCCATGTAAATGGCTTCCATATGAAATCACTTGCTCATAAAACTGCCAACAGTTCTAAAAAAAGTTCAGCACGTGCATACAAATGTCTCTTGAGAAGGGGGGAACTTAATTTCCATTGTGGCTTTTTTAGAATTCACGAATATTATTTTCCCGCGCTTAAAAGTAGCGATGGTATTCTTGTAAACGGACCTCTTTTCCCTTTGTTCGTTGTCTGCTTAAAAATGGCCGCCCGTTGCTGTTGCAGAATTAAAGGGTAACGCCAATAAACGGACGCAGAACACAATTGGATGGTATTTTACAGCTCCCGTTCACGAAGAAGAAGAAAAGGTCATTCAGTTGCATATAAATATGCAAAGTGAGCCAGAGTGAATGGGTAGTTCTTCACGGGAATATACGGTCCGGGATTCACTCTATAAATATGAACTCGACAGCTGAACACAAATAATCTTGTCACTTTCGCTGGTGTCGTATCCATGTGTCCTGATTTCTTAGAAAGACGTCTTACAGGTAAGAAGGTTTTGACTCTGCTGTCAGTGCGGTAGCCGTAGCTAAATGATATCTTGAAAACAGCACTATGTTAGTCCAATTTGTCATATTTCGCTTTATAACCTTAAAATAAAAGCAGTAAAATTATGCCACTGAGGCATTTCCCAAGAATGCAGCAACGGCATAGATACAACCTTTATATAATTTTGTTACGCCCATAATTGCTGTATTGTTAACTGCTATAGTATATCAGTGATCCTCCCAAATTTGACCATTTTGCCGCAACAAAAGTACGGTTTTTCTATGAAATTTATTATTTGTTTATAGCTAAAATATTACAAATAAAACATTTGAAACTTTCATTTTTTTTGCAGCTTGTTTTCAGATAGCTTTACATCTCATTTGTTTTCACAAGCTAATTACTTTAACTGAAACTTCCAAAACGCTATTTTAGCATGAACCATTTGTTTGGCGCAATTTCGCAAAATGTGTTTTTGCAGCTTTAAATCTCAATAACGAACCGACTAACGATACTTTTATGTAATAAAACTCGTTTCTTTTGTCATATTTGGCTTTAAAAGCGTGAAATAAAAGTCGTAATATTGTGTCTTAGTTTGTCGTCAAGAACAGCATTCTGTAAAAGTCACTAGTGTAAATGAAAACGAAGCATAAAATTATGGATATTGATCAGAATCTTTCAAACATTTGTGGAAATTCCAAATCCTTTTAAGTCAGTAATTTTGTACTATTGAATATTTCTGAGTAGTTCTTACTGTTTGGTAACACACCTGTTTGGTATTATTGAATATGTCTGCGTAGTTCTTGCTGTCTGGTAACACACCTGTTTGGTACTATTGAATATGTCTGCGTAGTTCTTGCTGTTTGGTAACACACCTTTTTGGTACTATTGAATATA
>BGPR01005801.1:43695-55082 GCA_013235015.1 Araneus ventricosus
AGGATTGCTTCAAAAGATTAATTTCATCCATGGTTCAGATAAGCATAAAACACATGAAAAAATTTCCCTTACCATTGGAAACGATCCTTACAAGTATCTCTTTCTTCCTAAGTACAAATTTAATGAAAATAAAAGTAAACAGACTAAATTAGTGGGCTAGTTTTCATAACACAACACCGCAGCATACCCCCGAACTCGGAGCCAGGAAGGCTCCCTGTCGGTTGGGTGGGTATGCGTGGAACTTTATTGATAAAGCAAGAGCAAAAAAAATTACATTTTATATATAAGGATACAAAGAGAGAAAATATAAATATAAACTCTAATATATACACAAACATATACACACACATAAAACACAAATATATACACTAAACTAGACTCTGCGTCCCAGAATAATCACATGCACTTTTATGTGATGCTGTTGATGACAAGTTAGACGTGTGGTGAACATGTGGCTGGGCCCTGAGACACTGAAACTGATGATCTTTTCTCTGGCATGAATTGTTCCAGGAGAGAGGAGAAGAAGGGCGTGGTGGGAGACACGATCTTCGTAGTTGGATGAACATGTGGCTGGGCCCTGAGACACTGAAACTGATGACTTGTCTCTGGCATGAAATGTTCCAGGAGAGAGGAGAAGAAGGGCGTGGTGGGAGACACGATCTTCGTAGTGGAATGAACAATGTAGGCTATTGTGGAGTTATTCTGGTTGTTCCGATTTAAGTAGGTATTCTTGGCTGGTGATAAAGTTGAGGAGGTCTATTATTTTGTTTGTTAGAAGGCGGTGGTTGACTATTGATTTCATCCAGGCTTCTATGTGTTGACCTGCTGGACACCTGATGTGGTAAGAAAGCGTGGGATAGTTTGTATCTCTTCGCTTAAAATTATATTTTTAAAACTGTCTTTCTGATTCTTCCAGAATGGGTGGATGTCGGATACCATTTTGCGATCGGAGGCGACGGACTGATCTACGAAGGTCGCCCCTGGTACAAGATGGGGGCCCACACCAAGCACCACAACAGGAGGTCCATCGGCATTGCGTTCCTCGGCGACTACGACAAAGATTGTCCGAATCCTTCCATGCTGGATCTCATCCCGAAACTAGTCTACTGTGGAGTGGAGAAAGTAAGCAACTCTGAGTACTCTTATTTCTTTTGTTCGGTTAAAGTTGCAATAAAGAAGTCTGAATTAATTCGTTGCAGAGCAAGGCATTAAGCGTTTTGAAATATGATGGAAAAACACATCATGAATAGATTTAGTTTATTGTCTAGACATAGAATCTACAAATTAAAAAAAACTTACTTCATTCCGGGGGGGGGGGGGGTCGTTCCCCTTTGGGTCACTCCTTCCATTGAGAACCCCATTAGATACAGCCACCTTGCTACATTAAAAAAAATATTGCTAAATCTTACAGATAATCATAAATTAAAAATTCAAGAATATTGGAGGAAATGTTTCGAATTAATTTGTTAAAATTGTGAACGTCCAGAACTGAAACAATTTCTTATTTCTTAGTTAAGGAATTTTCCCAAACTTTATCTCTAATAATTCTTATTCCGAAACGAAATTTCATAAGGCTGCTATATATATTCTAAAAGGAGTACTATTAGCCCTATCCTAAACCTATTATTTTCCATTTATAGTTGATTTTAACGGTTGAGAATCGAGTGAAATTAGGTGTGCCATCAACTGGCGCACTGCGCCGCAAAGGGTTAAAGGAAGGATAAAAGCATTCGATCAGTATGGTGCCATTTAATAATAAAATGTAATGTTCAATAATTTAATTATGGGTGGTATAGATGCGGTACCATTAGAATTTCTCCCCTGTTTAAGGCATGGTATAACTCTCCATAACTAGTGGCTTAAGGCATGGCATGACTGAGTAACACGAATTGGAGGAACACGGTTTTCCAATCCTCCAGAGGAGAGGTTTTATCTTCTAGCTACGCACTTAACCAGCATTAATCAGAATCTCATAGCTTCATAAAGGTTATTAATAAGGTAATAAATGTTTATTTAAAAAGTGACAACAGCATAAAAACATTCGTTTTCTGGTTTTAAAATAATACCTTTTATAAATTTATTATTTTTTCATTTTTTTCCCTTCAGGGTTACATATCTCCATCCTTTAAAGTCATTGCACACAAAGATGCCTACTGTACATCGTGCCCAGGTGATGCTCTATATGCTGTCATAAAACAGTGGCCACATTACCCAAAATTTATACCCATCCCCACCTATACTTGTGAAGCTACAACCGCAGCTCCTGCACCAGAAACGACTACAATGCCGCCTACAACGACTACAACTACAACGACAGAAGCGCCCACTACCACGGCAGCCCCAACAACTACTACAACGACGATGGCACCGACCACTACAATGGCACCGACGACAACTCCTGCTCCAACTACTACCGAAGCGCCAACAACGACGGAACAGCCGTGGTATTATTACGTACTGCTATCAAAAATGAAAGTACCATGGTTACCTGTGTACACTGCGAAACACCATAAAGGCACTTGGCGATAAGAAAGATCTTCACTTACTTTTTATTTATGACAGACTTGCCTCTATAAATAATGCAGAAATGGAGAAATCCGGTGGAATGCACGAGGATAAGTCAAAAATAATGAGCACTTTATTTTTGACGGGTAGGCAAATAAAGCTTGGTGTTGAAAAAGACGTCGTTTCTCGATATACTCCCCTACCTTTGCGATACGTTTAGTCCAGCTGTCCCAAACTATGTATATTCTTTGAGAGAAGAAAATTTCTTGTTGTTTCGACTTATTATTGATGCACCGCGTACGGCAAGGCCTAGTCCACAGAAAAGCGACCTCAGGGAAATGCACCATTGTGGGGTAATCTCCATGGCAGAAGACTGCACCGTATTGTGTGGAGAGTCTTACATTAACCTCAGCTCCTGCAACAACTTCCAACCAGAGGACGCGATGACTACTTGCTATTCCTTCGTAGTTCATCGTGCACTGCTAGAGGTGCAGCCCCGTTTACTCTTCAACAGAATGAAGATAAATCACGATCAAACAAATATTACGCATTCATCACGATATTACAAATATTAAGCATGCGTGCCCAGCGGCAAGGTTTGCCATTAGAACTATTTTTCTGATTAAAGAGCTTATGGTTTTTGACTTACCTATGTATTTATATTTTGCACGAATAGAAAACTTAAAATCATGCATACGAGTTTCATTTAACTCGTATGTCACGTGCATAATTTGTAACATCAGTATATCATGGTAAGTAGTAGACTCGAGTTGGTTCGCCTCCGGCTCGACGGACCAAAATGTATGAGATAGCTCTTTCATTAATCAAAATGGACATGAGCTATATTTCATTTTCAATCATTTTTTTAAACTCAACATAGGTAAACATAACAAAACAAAAGAGAGACTGTGGCTAAATAGTAATTAATGATATAATAATTAAACAGTGGAAATAAACCACATTTTAAGACTATGCTATCTCGTTCAGTGGGAGATACAAATATAGACAATTCAAATACCTCGCTTGATAGGAGGTAAATATTCTGTCTCCTGCTTAATAGAGGAGCACTGACTTTTGAGTCCAGCTATCAACAACTTTCCGCTAGAACTGGTGGGTTTGTCTCTTCGCCACCCACTTGGGGAAGGCGCTGCAATCGATAAACACATGCTATTCAATTCTTTTTATATATACAAAGCACGATTAGATAATTTGCGTCATTAATGCGTGATAATCTGATTTCCGTGATCATACGCTGTCGATTATTAGAACATTGAATTACAATCCTTTTATTAGCTTAAAATAGTAAACTAAGAAGCGGGCATTGCGTGTTTATCATACAAATTTGATAAAAGAAACCTTATTTACAAATTTCATTAGGGAAATTGAGTATCACGTTCGTCATCCTTGGTTTCAGAAGCTTGGGAATAGACGAAAAAATCTTAAACCTTGCCTATATTCTGAACGTCCATCATAATGCAAATCTGTAAATATCTTAATGCTTAGATATTTTCCTCGTATCTTGAGTTCAAAAACAGAAATATCTCTAATTAAATTAGTCAGCATTGTTATTGTCAAGAAGCTCTGCTTAATTTTAATATTTTTAACCTCCAAACCTTACCTTATTGCATACCTGTCGTATTCAAGATATTTTCATTCTTTGAAGTTACTGCAATAATTTGATGTACGATTATCGCAATTGTATTGATTTTCTACGTTTACTATATAGGGGAACGTGGAGTAAAACCGAGTAGCTAAGGTTCGAAGGCCTGTTGGAGCTAAAATATTCGATATAGAGCTTGTCAAATTTTTTAAAAAGTTTCATTGTTTATCGGAGTACAATATATCTTTCCAGAAAAGTCACACTTTCATTACCTTTTTATCAATGATTTTTTATAAAACAAACAAATAAATAACTAAATAGTTTATAAAACACAGTCAAACTACGCGGTTTTGCCCCATTCGGGTACACATCTTAACTTTACGGCAAATGAGGAAAACTCGATTTTCAATGGAAAAGTTGCAATCATTTTTATTTTATTTGACAGTTTAAGAATATGAGTTACAAAATTCACATGTAAAGCAGTTGTCTTCTTCCTCCGCGCCACTGCAGCTTCCGTGGGCACAAATAAGACAGTTTTTACATTGGATTAATCCTTCTTCTTTATTTAAATTACAAAATACATCATTAATATATAAACAATCAACGTCTGATGTATTTTTATCGTCTTAACTGGAGAAATCATCAATACTGACTGTCCCGGTTTTACGCCACTTGGAGTACCCGGTTTTACACCGAGTGCAGAGGTTATAAAAAACTTTATAGAACCATGGAATTATTGAAGTAAATTCTTATTGTTTGATAGGGTATAAATCCTTAGTAAACTTATAATAAGCTGGTCTAATTTTTATAGCTTTAATGATTTGTTAGTAAGGACAGTTTAAAATCAAAGGAACATCAGAGTTGACGTCTTAAAACAAATAAACTTTCACAGATGCAGTAAATTCAACAGCTACAACACGGCACTATGACTGTTCCTTTTTCTTGACTAGTAGAATATAATTAAGTATCTGTCTGCTAGATAGGAAAAATTATAGCGCCAGAATTAAAGGTACACGGTTTTACTCCACTCCTCCCTACATAAACGATCATAAATCTAAAGATGACAAAATTTAAATTTTTAAGCTAAACTATTTTTTCTAAATATTCAAATGAAGCAGTGTGAACGTATCCTTATTATTATTATTATTATTATTATTATTATGAGTATTAAGGCTATTTCTGTGAAATTTTTGGTTTAGAAGTGAGGGCTAAATTATTACAATTTTTTATGCACCTGTGATAATTTTGATATTTTTAAACTTTCAAAACATATTTGTGTTGGATATAAATCCCATTGTTCAACTGTATTTTTTAATAATTGTAATGATTCTTTCATAAAAGGGTTATAATTTACGGGAGAGGAAAATCTCTACAAAAATGACATAATTTTTTTCATTATCTATTTTCCATCATCCGTAAATTTCAACTCATTAAAAAATAGAAATCTAATTGTGTTTCTGAATTTTTTGATAAATTGCTAAATGGAAAGGTGATCAGTTTTCTATACTGCTCTTGAAGCTATATAAAGATTAAAAGGTATTTCAGAGAAAACTCTTTTATCAAACTACATAAAATATCGAACTGCTAAGTTGAAAAATTCACACATTATTATTTTAAAGCCCGGAGTTTTCCATTAAATCATTCAAGTATTAAATGCAATATTTCTATGGTAATAATATATGATAAAGTTATTTTTCACATTTGTTCAAAATAGATCTAAATAAAGTTGTTTTTATTATTGTGAAGCCTCCTTTTTTGTATTCCCATTGATATGAAATGGAAGAAACATTACAGAAAATTTATTCTGCAATATTGCAGAATACGATATCATTTATAAAATTCAAAGCAAATTTAAATTTAGGGTAATTGTTTCATTCGGCGAATCTTGACTAAAGGCATATTTGTAAATATATCGTAATATTCAAATTTTATTTAGCACGGGAGTAATTAAAATTATTGTGTTATCGTTCAATCAGGAACATTTTACATTGAAAATCTTCACCAGTTGAAAGAAAATATTTGAATGTATTTCAATTGAAATTTCAAAAGATATACAAAAAAAGTAGTAAGGATCTGAAAAATTTATCTGAATTTGTAAAATTGAAGTTCAAATCATGAACAGCTTTTTAAAAGATGAGATGGTGATAGCTTAAAATTGAAAGTTTTGACAAAAATATGCTCTAATCATTGAATTATTTATTAAAGATTAAAAAAATAATCTAAAACCCAATCATTTAAAAAAATTTCTCGATCAACTGTGATTTGGTTTGCCAACATAGATAAATTTTATAAGAAAGATTTAATACACAATGCATTTTTCATAAGATTTAAAATTTAAACCACTCGTCTCCATATATCATTTTTACAAAAAAAAACAGATTTCTTCAACGCTTGACGGTAAATGGGTTACAGAAACATTTACTGTCACTAGGGAAATATCCCAAATTGCACTGTATTACCGAGTTGATTAACTTGAATATCGTATAACACAAATCTAAAATACCTCTGATTGGAAGACAAAATTATATAAAGTACAGAATTTTGTCAATTGTGCATTGAAATATAAATTTGCTTTGAACTTCTTTTACGATTATGTGGAAAAAGGTCTATAATTTGTTTAACTCTATTTTTTAAATTCTTAATATTATTTATCATTTAAATTGTTTTCTTCATTTTTAAATAAATGCCGTCACTAGTATTCTTACTGATTGCGTATTTATCAACTTTTATAATTTAATTAATATTTTTTAATTTAATATACTTTAATTTATGTGGAAAATTGCATTTTAATCTTTAAAGAACCAGGGCGATGATCCAAATATTTGTGGAGATTAGGTTGCAGGGGAATATAATCCCGGCTGTAGCAACCAATTCTATAGTAAATTAATTTCTTCCCATCTCTTAACTGAGTTCTAATTTAATCTCGCATCTGGGGGTGTAAGACCAAAAACAACAATTAAAAACTCAGTTAAACAACAATTAAATTTATTAAAACAGACATAAGCGAAAGAGAGAATTTACAGAGATGAAATATTTACATATTTGACAAGAGAGAGTTTTAGGCATTAGACATGATTAGGATTTTAACATTACGTAACGCTTATAGTAAGCTTACATTAGTTTAAAGGAGTACCATCGCCGTCGTGCTATCAGGGGAAGAAACCCCGTAGCTCGTTAAGCCTCCCTGGAACGCACGTCTATTTCAGTGCAAAACTAACAGCCAAATCATACGGATTCAACATTAACTCTCCATTAGATATGTTTCTGCTGACACATCAGTTATTCAAATGAGCTTGTTCGGAAAGTGAAAAAATATTATTAGGAAGGAATTAAACTTACGCTATTAAGCTAGACGGGGAAAATACAATTGCCACATTTATATTTCTCAAATAATTTAATTTTCTGTTTAAGGCATATGTACGTATAAATTATTAACAAAAAATAATAATGATTCCTTATTGAAATGGGGCGTCTTAGTTTTCGTTGCATTGTTTGAAAATGGTGCTGATATGAAACGATTTAGGATGAGAAACTATAAAGGATTTGGTTCTTATTTTAAAGTCATGAATTTTAGAGTTCATTTCTCAACTAATTTCATTTTATTAACTGATCGTATTTTGTGAATTATTTACTTTTAGTTTAATTAATTTTTAAATTTAAAAAATCTGATATTTAGATGTTTCTAGTTAATACACACGGAAGAATTTTTACTGTTTTAAAATTATTTTTGCTGTAAATTTTTGGGTTTAGGCTCCAGAATTTCGTCACGTAACAAGCAATACCATATATCACATTTTTTTGGAATTTAAAGACTAGGAGAAAAACTGAATTTTTCGCAGCCAACAACGAATATTTCTGATTTTTCTTCCACATCTGATAGGATCATACGGTCTCATGTTCATATTAGATGTGAAAAATCTTCAAAAATGTTCTTTATTGGTTGCGAAAAATTCAGTTTTTGCTTCCTTTTTGTAATTTCAAAAAGTTGAGATAGGTGGTGTCGCTTATTAAGCGAAGATTTGTATTAATTAATTTCTCGCATACGAAGTATACAAAGTATTGTCATCGTCAAAAAATTCGAACTCGAGATATTGATGAATCTTCCCGTTTTAGACCTCTCTGAGTCCGAAAAACGCAATTTTGGAATTATGTCTGTCTGTGTGTCTGTGAACACGATAACACAAAAACTAAAATAGCTAGACAGATAAAATTTGGTACTCAGTTTATCATCAGGAACGTATATCGGTATCAAATTTTGAACTAAATCCATCAAAGGGTTGACTCTCTGTCAGTCTGTATAATATCATGCAATGACTTAGATAAATGAAATCTTGTATGCGGTCTTCTAACCTTGATTGTAGACTTGTCCCAATTTTGGTTTCAGTCAGTTTAAGAAAAGGCGTTCAAATAGCGTATTCGGTTGATATTGCAACTTGCTATTACATTGGCGCAGTTTACTGCTACTTGGCGATAGGAAGCTGCGGCCAAGCGCTTGTTTACAGTAAGGTTTCCTTTCGCTTTGTTAAAGAAAATTGTGGTCAAACCCAGGCGTGATGAGAAAAGCTGAAATTATGGCAATCCCTAAAATTGGATTTCGAGATGAAACGCCTGGTGTAGGTGTGGCGAGTAAGCGAGTGATATCTTTAATAAAATTTTATATTCCAAAACGTTCCATAAAATCTTGGAACTTGTCGCGTTACCGAAGGTCTGTAATTTTTATTGGGGTGAGAACAGGGAGTGACACCTTTACTATGAAGTATACGAGAAAGTTTAGGGGGGCGCACTCCCACTGGTTTCTAGAACTAGAAAGAAATATAAAAATTTCAATAAAGAAAATTCTGTTAATTTTTGTTTGGTGTCAGTTTTTCATGCTCTAATCTTTTCTTTTTGTTGCTTTTGTATAAGCGTATGAGACGGTCGAATACAGATCCTTCTGGCTGTTTCGCACTGTCACTAAAATGGGAATCTGCTACCAAAAAGAAAATAAATAAAACCAGCGGGAGTGGCCTCCCCTAAACTTTCTCGTATGTTTCTCAAAAATTTGTCATTTCCCCTCCCCCTGCGTGGATAAAAAATTCGAACCTACTGTAACCAAGAATTGTAAAATATTTAGGTGAAGAATCATATTCAAAGAGATACGTATGTATTAAAACTTAGCAATATTTATTTTCTATCAAATCCTAGCAATCTCCGTTAATGCGAGGGCGTGCCCGAGCGAAAACAAAACAGGAGAAAATGACCTCGTTCGCTATCGCTGAATAGCTTGCGGAGGCGCAGAGATTGCTTCCATTACGTAAGTAAAAAAAATTGAATATGCAATTTTAACGCCTTTTTTTCAACCGATTGAAACGAAATTTGGGCACAGATCTATAATTAATGTTAGCAACCGTCAAACCAATTTTTATTTATCTAAGCCAAATGGTTTAGGAGATATAATTTTTACAAGTATGCGATTATATAATCCGACAGACCATCAGCCCTTCGACGGATTTGGTCCAAAATTTAATACGGATCTACATTCATGATGATAAAACTGTGCACCAAATTTTATCCATCTATCTAAGCAAGTGTTTGAGTTATAGTGTTCAGATGACTGCGGACAGACTGACAGACTTTCCCTTGACGGATTTGGTCCAAAATTTGATAGAAACCTACAAATGATGTGTGAAGATCACATACCAAATCTCATCTCTATATCTCTAATAGTTTTCGAATTATCTTATTCGCAGACACACAGACAGATATAATTCCAAAATTGTGTTTTTCTGTCTCAGAGAGGTCTAAAACGTGGAGATTCGTCAAAATCTCGAGTTCGAATTTTTTGACGATTACAATACTTTCTCCTTGTATGCTTCGTATACGAGAAAGTAAAAAAAATCGAAAGGGGAAAATGCCGTTGGCCATGAAGGACGGGACAGTTATTCATCAGATTTTAGCATTCAACAGCATTTTCTACTATTATTTTGCACCTCGATTTATTTTCGGATGAAAAGAGAGGGCGACATGAATTGAATTATTTATGTCGACAGCTGTAAGTATTGCGGTGAACCTTTTACCATGGAATTGCCCTACAATTTCCTGATAACAATGCATAAAATTTTAAAGGTCGTGCAAACCTATATTAAAATGCAAATAAAAAAGTTGTTCTCGTTCTTAGGCTCTGAAATGCTTTGATTTATGAATGTACTGTTTCAGATTACTTTAAAATTTATTTAACATTCATTCAGTAAATTCGTTAGTAAACTGTAATATTTGCTTACTAACTGTTTGCGTATCAAAACGTTGAGTAAAATAAATGCAAGAATATAAATAGAATTTAAAAAAAATGTTAAAGTAAATTGCTGAGTAACTTCTCCAATATCATCTCTACGTTAGCATAAAAAAATTTATGACAGGTCTATAATTTTGGCGTCAAGACCACATACTCAAATTCATCTCTAACTTTCTGAGTTATGATTCAGGCCACGTTGGCCTGGTGGCAAGAACCGGAGCTTTGGAACCGGAGGGTTCCAGGTTCGAAACCCGATTCCACTGAAGATCCGTCGTGCATTGGGCCTGCTGTACCTTAAATCACACGTAGGGGGCCAAACGTCCTCCCGTTGGTGTGATGCGGAAGTTTGGAGAGGGGTGTCGTCATATGAACATGGCAGAAAATTACGAGATCCGTCCAAAAACAGCCCTCGTGTTACTTCAAAACGGGACTGTAATATAACTAAACTGCGTTATGAATTCACCTCGTTCACATACACATGAATGAATGGACCGATAGGCAGTCAACCTGTTGAAAAATTTAGTTTAAAATTTCACACAAATCTATCATTCTGGTTATAAAATCACATGCCGAACTTTACCCATCAAACTGATTTCGTCTTAGAGTAATCGTTTTTCACGGACGGATAGAGTTCCCTTTCATAAATTTCGTTAAAAATTTGATACAGATTTGCAACTTCGATGTTAATATTACATACACAAATTTCATTTGTTTGTCTCATTCCGTTTTAAAACCGACCCACGCGGATATAATTACAAAAGTTGGTGGGTTTCTTCATTATTTTTTTAGACTCATTTAAGCTCAAAATGTGGCGAATCAGCAACATTTGGAGGTCAAATTTTTTTAACTGTTACATACTTTCTCTCTCTGTACTTTGAATACTAGAAGGTAAAAAAGCGTACAGTAAAACAGGGTTACTTTGCACAGATTTAAGCTCAAAATGTGGCTATTCAGCAACATTTGAAGGTCAAAGTTTTTTAACTGTTACCTACTTTCTCTCTCTGTACTTTG
>BGPR01005801.1:55092-70520 GCA_013235015.1 Araneus ventricosus
AGGTCAAAGTTTTTTAACTGTTACCTACTTTCTCTCTCTGTACTTTGAATACTAGAAGGTAAAAAAGCGTACAGTAAAACAGGGTTACTTTGCACAGATTTTCATGACTTCAGGAAGAATTTAGAGTTTTTTACATGTATTTCTTTAAATAGAGTCTTTTCTGATTTTTTTCCTCCTTGAGTGATTACTAGAAAAACGTTTTGCAGAAAAATTTGGATCATGCAGTAATTTAATAATAAATATTTTCGAAATTTTGGTGCAAAGTTACCTCATAGGTGGACATTCTTTGCAAAGTTTTTCGGTGTATTTCAATAACAAACTGACTGTGTACAATGTTGGATATACTTATTTCTAACCTGGATGGTAATATACAAGGAAAGTAAATTTTATAAATACTTGATTATATTTAACAACTTTACGGCATTGTGTTCCAAGGGCGCCCATACGATAGTTTGCAGGGGGGGGGCCCTCGCCCTCCCGCGTCTGGAGTTTTTTTTATATTTTGGAAGACGAATGGCGACTTGTAAGTAGCCATAAAAAAGTTTCAGTTCCGACCCTGTAAAAAACTTTGTCCTGTTACTAAAATACTATGCCACGGTACTCATACTCTATAGAAAAAAGAATAACACTTTATTTTAAGTACTTTATTAAAACCAGTGAATATTTAGCAACACAAATGCAGGAGCAAAGTTCTTATACTTTAAATACAGAAAACAATCTAAAAATGTACGCCTCATAAGATTTTACACCGGTACTGATACAAAAAGCAAACTGTAAGGCAAATTATTATGCATAGGTTAGTTTATGGATTTGAGACTAATATTTATCTGAAAAAGCAAATTTTAAATTTCTTTTCTTCCTGCCGATCAAGTCAATCATTTTGTCAGACAGACCTTCTTAGTAAGATAAGCATTTATTATCATTTTAAGATCTACATTATTGAAAGGAAAACCGAAGTCACTGAATTCAACTATACAAGCATCAAATATATTTTCCTTCTCATTTAAGTAAATCAGAGGATTTCCAAATTTCGTATGTGAATTAGATTTCTTTTTTAACAATCTGTTCTCTTGGGGTACCAAAGAAAGCTTCTGCCTCTTTAAGAATATTCAAACCTTGTGAAATGGCATTGAAGCAAGCTTCTAGGATATCTGGAGAAAAATCCATATAATTCCCTAACTTCCGTTTATATCCCCTAGGCATATATGAAACAAACAAGCATTGTTAGCCTTATTCTTTAATAGAAAAAGTAATTAAAAAACCAATTGGGATTGCTTTGCCTCGAAAATTTCCATGGTGGAAAGAAACCCTCTTTTTCGGTGAAGAGTTACCCAACATCATAAAAAAAGAACTAATTAAAACTTAACTAACAAGTGTAATTTGTATTCAAATCAACAAAATGAAAGCTATGTTTATAATCTTTCACATTTAAATGCACTTGACTTCAGAAATGTACATTCTTCACCAGAGACAGATTTTTCAGCACTCAAATTTTCGCTGAAAAACTGGCTTAATGTTTTATTCCTTCTATAATCTCTTGAATAATTATTATATAAATTTAAGCAATGAAATACAGAAGTCAGTGTTGCCAAAAAACGAGAAAAAATCTCAATCCAATACCCCTAATCAGTTGATTTTTGTTTCACTTTTCAACAAAAAAAATTTTGTAACCTCCACGAGTTCAACGCAACCCCATTTTACGGTACATCTGGTAGAATTATAACAGTACCACTTATAATAAAAACGTAACACTTATGATATTAAAAAATTGTTCTTACAAATTCGAACTAAAATAGATGGGTCCAAGAATGACCTTCTGAGTTCTGAAGAGAAAAAAGACATTTTCCAGGTGTCTTCTCGGAAAAACTCCTATATAGAAATGGTACTGAAAGTTTCAGACCTTTCTTATGAACGTAAGATTTGAATTTAAAAAATCGAAAACTGTCGCCAAGATGGTAGCCAGATGCTCGCCAATATTAAATTTCAATTTAAGAATATTTCCAATGATTATTACTTTCAACATTGTCTTCAAGTTACAATGAAAAATTTATAAGATATGATAAGAGTAGATTTATTATACAAATTAACCAATTTACGAATGATTTAAAAACGAACATCAGTTTACATAATGCAACTAATATTTAAAATTTAAAACAAACATCATTTCAGGTACAAAATCGCAAAGATATTTGCAACAGTTTAGTAATTTTTTTAACAATATGAGAACATGAGTAAATATTAAAAATCATTTATCTTCATGAAATGACATTAAACATCTAACACAGTTATATTCAACAATTTAGAACAGCTGATTATCACAAATTTCGCCAAAAGTCGACGTTTGAAATGTAGAAAAGGATTGGCTTGGTGGTAGGCTCAAATTTAGGATCCCATTCTACAGAAGATCCGTGGTCTAACCGGACATGTATTGGCTGTTGGGGTTAATGTCCTTCCCCTGCGTGGTATGAAAATTTGGAGATGGAACTGCCGGCTCAAGTGTTATCCTTGTCATCTGACCACGTTTCAAAATTTCGAGTCCGAAATGGCCGTCGTTCGACTGAAGAATATGACTTACGAAACGAACATCAATGACTGTCATTCTGGAATACCGTGAAAATCCGGTCTATGTGATTAAACTATATATATATATATATATATCAAATAATCAAAACATGTGTTATATTTTCTATATATACATATATTAATCTAAAAATTAAAATTAAAATTAAATTATTTTATCAATAATCATACAAATGAAATACAAAAGATAGTTTGATTATAGACTATTAGTACCATGAAAAAGATAATCCAGAATTGGAACTCTAACAATCATATGCCAATCAGTCTTTGGAACCGATATTTGTTAAATTAATCTAGATTTGTGGTGCCAATCCTCTGCGAAACCCAATTGAAGGAAAAACGAAAAAATAGGGGAATAAATCACCAAAATATTTCAAGATCAGAAACGAGAAAGTATAAAAGTATAGAACTTAATTCATACCAATTCAATAGTCTAAATTAATGTTATGACTTATATATATATATATATATATATATATATCTTCTGAATTCACACTATCTGACCACTTCGTTGAATATACGCTACATTCACAAAAATAAATTTATCACAAACCGTTCAGTATCCGATTAGGAAGAAATATAAATTTTAATGATAAATTAACATCTAGTTGCTTTCATTGCATTAACCAAGGTTGCAGTGCTCATGAGCTCCGAGGTGAGGATGGCTGTAAAAAAATGATTTTATCTCTAAGTAGGCCAAACTTTTTAATTCCATATCCAGATGTGAAATTTCCTGCTTTTCAAAGAAAGTAAATAACCTGCATATGATATTTTCTATTAGTTTTAGTAACAAAAATTAAAGTGAATGTTGATGTGACGATTCCTTTGGCGAAAAATTAATAATAATAATAATCGGAGCTCGACATATACACTTCCCTCCTTTCTCAGTTCACTCGAGAACACTCTTTCAAAAATGAATATCAAATAATTCACATACAGAAAATTTATTTTTAAGCTAAAACAAATTAAATGCCTTTTTTACTGAAATACTCTAAAAATTTGAAAGTTTTAAAGTAGTATTATTTGCTTGAATCTGTCGTCGCATCACGAACCGAAAACGAAACTCATAAACAGCCAATGAGATTGCAACTCGTGAGAGAGTGAGGAAAAAAAAGAAAAATATATTAAAAAGAGCATCTTTTTTTCGTTCAGTTGGCTTCGTGCCAGCCAGAGCTGTGCCGACTTTCAGCCCATATCCTGTCTAAGTTAAAGGAAGAAAGAATTGCTTTTTCACTCCGGATTTTCTGCTCAGTGAACGGAATTCGGGGGGGAGGTCAGATTATTTTGCAGCTCAGACCAGCGTCTCTCTCCGTTCGGATTAATTTTATACCTTTTTTAAAATTTTTTATTACTCTTTTTTTGCATTTTCTTAAGTCATTGAACTCTGAGAGTGGAAAAGTAAACAAATAAGATTAAAAGCGGAAAAACTCAAGTTTAGAAAATAATTTCAGGGGGTGCTGCAGCTCTGCAGCCCTAATGGACGAGCCGCCACTGCAAAGGTGTCAAACTCAAATGCTGCCACGGCCAAGTAAACTATGCTTAAGCTTATGTGGACCGCCAAAAGAACCACTTTAAATGTTTGTGGAACCGTAGATTTAGTTCAAAGTATAAAAGAGAACAGCGATAATTGCCAAGTTAACGTTTTCTTCCTGACTCTTGGCATCTCCCCTCTGCTACCAACTTCCCTACTTCAAGGGTCAGCTTGTTCCGCAGAGATTAATTTCTAAACTGACCCAAGATGAATGTCAGTAATTCTGGACCAGAGAAAATTTATTTCCTTTGTTAATTGAAAACAATTGCTCGGACCGATAAGTACTCCCAAACATCGAAATAATTTCATACTCACGCAAAGTATTCGAATACAGTGAATCAAAATTTCCACTGTTCTAATTTAATTTCAGTTCTGTAAGTTAAAATTGCTGCTTATTTTCATACTTTAGAGGAAAGGTTCTCAACCTGTGGTACGAGTACCCCTGGGGGTACGCGAAGGACATGTTGGGGGTACGCGAACTCAAAATCGGTAATGGCGGACACAAGAAAAGGTAAGGGATTCAAAATGTTACAGAATTTTATTTCCCCAGGTTGGGGCAAAAAGTAAAAGTGAAAGTTGTTCAAGTCCTAAACCTGTCCTCAAAATAAGAGAAAAGAAAGTAGAAGGAAGTGTAATTTTTTAGCTGTCCTTATAAGTTAATGCGAAATTATTACAATACTAATTTCATCTGTTTCGACGTTGATTTAATACTATTATAAAAATAGAATAAAAAGAAAATCGGAAATAAGTCCTGCAAATGTTATAAATTCCATTCATCTGTCTCTTAAGTTTAGCTAGGCCCTTAACATTATTGATAAACACTTCTTTGTATAGATAGATGGTTGGAGGGGGTATGGTAGTAGGCGTACGCGAAAGTAAAAATAATAATCAAGGGGTACGCGAGGAAAAAAAGTTTGGTAACCCCTGCTTTAGAGAAATAAGTGTAAGTATAATTACTTTCATTGTTGAATTTTTAAAGAGCAAATAGGTACTTAAACTTATTCTAGCCTATTACTAATTGCAATTTAGTGAAATTAATTTGCTCTAGACAGAAATGCATTTAAGGATGATACGAAATCATGCGTAGCCAATATTTGAAAAATGGGATATAGTGAGCTATCGGTTGTAGCGAACTGTATTTCAATTTGACTGTAGGTATCTCAATTAATTTATTATTGTTATGGTGCTTTATTTTACTCGTTTTTAAGTTAATTTATTCGCATTATATAAAACAAGAAAAGGTTTAAACGCATATTCCATAATAATAGTACTTTGAGAAAAAATACCTTCTCTTTGTTTAAAATGGCTGAACTCAACAATTAGAACAGATATAAAATTTAGCAACAATTAATTGTGAATTCCTTATTTACTCTGTTTATCAACAATAGCTATAGAGTATTTCTGCATTCAGATTGTTGCAGTTGCAACAGTTAACAAAAATGGACCGATATCAATCACGACCAGCAACCAGAAAAGTAAATAAAAGCTTTTTCATCCTCTAAAATGCGATCCGCTCTAATTTTCATACTCTTAATATACTTCGGTAAGTGGATATTTTTAAAAATGTTGAATAATTAATTTCAGTACTTTCAACTTTAAATAGTTTCAGTTTTTTCAGATAAATAGTTCAGAAATTTCAGTTTTACACTTGATCGGTGAGATAGTA
This sequence comes from Araneus ventricosus, assembly GCA_013235015.1. Lineage (NCBI taxonomy): Eukaryota > Metazoa > Arthropoda > Arachnida > Araneae > Araneidae > Araneus > Araneus ventricosus. The sequence continues at coordinate 60,870 of BGPR01005801.1, forward strand.
GGTTTCAAAGATTCTTGCTATTTTATAAGCATTTCAGAGAATAATTTAACCCTTAAAATAAAAAAAAAAATTTCTGTTGAAACTTCTATATTCTCTGAAAAGAGGATGTCCAAAAAGTTCAAAAAGTTTATTTACAATATATAGCAGCTGCAACTTTTTTAAGAATTTATGATAGAAAGAATCTGTAAGAAGGATTTCAAAGCTTGACTCATCTAGTTTTTTTTTACTTTTTGTCTTTTTATTTTCAGACAATAAACTTAAAAATTACTTACTTTTTAGAAACACTGTTGAGTCATGGTTTCAACGGAAGAGAAAGAACTTGTTACTGTAAATTTTTCATTCAATTAGATATGGTATTCCATTATAATGTTGCTTCTTTCTTATACTGGATTCTAAACCTTTTTTGAATAACAGTGATAAATTTTTCGTTCAATTAGATATGGTATTCCATTGTAATGTTGCTTCTTTCTTATACTGGATTCTAAACCTTTTTTGAATAACAGTGGTAAATTTTTCGTTCAATTAGATATGGTATTTCATTGTAATGTTGCTTCTTTCTTATACTGGATTCTAAACCTTTTTTGAATAACAGTGTTAAATTTTTCGTTCAATTAGATATGGTATTCCATTGTAATGTTGCTTCTTTCTTGTACTGGATTCTAAACCTTCTTTGAATAACAGAAGTAAAGATTTTAGGTTATTAATTTTTTGAAAAAATTAGTCCATATTCGTTTCAAGCGAAATCACGGATCAACAGTGATTTTGAAGGACAAGCAATTTTGAAGTTCAATTTCTAAAAATAAAATTTCCAAACACAAGCAAACTAGATAAGTCAATCTTCGTGTAATGTTTAACACAGATTATTTCGAACACATATATTTACAAAGTTGAAACTATTTAAAATTGAAAATGAACCTTATAGTCCTTATGTACATCATAAAAATTGCAGAAATATGAGGTTATCACATTTGTGTTTGAGGTTTGATTTAAATTCAGTTAACTATCTATTGCCGTATTAATTAAATAGACACGTAACACCTTAGAAAATTGTGACTCACAGAAAATGAAATTTTTTCAGAAGGATTATAATATGAGTAGTTTCTTTTCTTCAAAGAGAGTTAACTGATATTAAAAGGAAAGGAAAGGTTTTTGAGAGGTTTATGAGATTTAACTTTCATAATACTCGATCTGTGAGAAAATTGTGTCTTAAAAGGTTTCTTTTTCGTAATAAAGTGAAGTCTTTATATGAGGTCAAAGAAAACATGGATCGAAATAATATATATTTAAAATAATTTGGTGATAAAACCTTCACCGAGTATGCCAGCCTCAATCACTCGACCGATTTTTTTTTTTCATTTGAAAGGTTATGACGTCTAGATATGACATCAAGGGTCGCCTGCCCACCACCACCCCTTTTCGAACGAAATCGAAAAAACTCTTTCCCACTGTATATTCTCTATGGGGATAAACCTTTCGACAGTTCGCCAGCAACAACTACCCGACGGATTTCGACAATTTATTTTTTAATTGAAAGGTTATGACGTCTAGATGTTTCCTCAGGGGCCGCCTACTTGCCCCCACCCCCCATTTTTAAACGAAATAGAAAAAACACTTCTCTACCATACATTCTCTATATGTTTTTCCGATTTAGTTTGAAAATGGGAATGGGTGGGAAGAAGACAACCTTTGATGACATATCTAGACTTCATAAGCTTTCATATGAAATAAAAATCGAAATCCGTCGGGTGGTTGGGGCTGGCGAACTGTCCAAAGTTTTTCCCCATAAAAAATTCTTCACCGAGTCCGCCAGCCTTAACCACCCGACTGATTTTGACAATTTTTGTTTCATATGAAAGGTTATGACGTCTAGATATGTCATCAAGGGTCGCCTGCCCCCCACCATCCCCTACTTTCGAACAAAATCGAAAAAACTCTTTCCCACTGTACATTCTAACCTTTGGACAGTCCGCCAACAACAACCACCCAACAGATTTCGACAATTTATATTTCATATGAAAGCTTATAACGTCTAGATATGCCCCCCACCAATCCCTATTTTCAAACGAAATCGAAAAAACATATAGAGAATGTACAGTAGGAAAGAGTTTTTTCGATTTTGTTCGAAAATGGGTGGTGGGGGACAAGCGACCCTTGATGGCATATCTAGACATCATAAGCTTTCATCTACTCTATTAAAATTCGAAGGTAAACAAACGTATGTATGTATGTATGTATGTATGTCCTTCTATCTTCTCACGAACCGCCGAACGGAGAAGCGCGCGGAAGGTACCAAAAGATGGGGAATAATCCAGGGAAGCCGTTTCGGCCATTTATATTCCGAAATTTTAATTAGTGAAAAAGATATTAATTAAAAACTAATTGACAACAATGCTTTTCATTGTTTCGGATACTTTATAACAATACTTTTCATTGTTACAGCGCAATTCAAAATTTATTTTATTGTTGAAGTCGTTTACTTTAAAGAACATTTTTACAACAACAATAAAAAAATGACGCTGACAGAAATAAAAAAAATGTATTGTTGAAAGTGTATAAATTCTTTTTTTATCCCGTGATATAACGTCCAACCAATCATTTTAACGAAATTAAAAGGGGTGTTTAGTTTCTGTAAAGTTATGTTCCGAAAGATGTAGATTAGTTATGTTAGTGATTTTAATCATTATTCATTGATTTGATCAAGTTTAAATAGTTGTAGAAGCTTCTATTTTAAGCTGATATTTGGAAATTACTATTTTTGCTTTGTTCAATTCTCGCTTTTTCCGATGCCTAAAAGAAAAAGAGGAATTACAGGGGATGTTGCCAGTAGACGGGAGGCAATTAGAAAACGTGAAAGGAGAGTGATTGAAACTGAAGAAGAAAGAAGCCGCCGATTGCAACTATGGCCCAACGTGGCCAGGACAGAAGAGCGGAAGAACAAAGAACCAGCCGATTGTCAGACATGGCACAACGTGGGCAGGAGAGAAGAGCCGAGGAAACAGAAGAACAAAGAAATAGACGATTGGTAGTAATGGAACAACGTAGCCAGCAGAGAAGAGCCGAAGAAACAGAAGAACAAAGAAAAGAGAATACGTTTTGGGGGGAACGTAACGTTTACGTTAGAGACAAATATATGTAAAAAAAATAAATCGGGGGCGGGCATATGAAAATTAGTAATAAAAAGACTAGATTTGAAGGAATATTTACATTTCTTGGAGAAAGTAAGTGACAATATTTGTTGAAAAAAAAACGGAGCCGGGCATATGAAAAAATATGGATCCCAAGGCCTCACGTGATCTCACTTCTCTCCGCCCGGGAATATCCCATTATTCAAGGTTGCCCGTGCAACGCCGGGTCATGCAGCTAGTATGAAATATAAATTGTCGAAATCTGTTGGGTGGTTGGGGAATCTTTGAGGGTTTTACCATATTATTTTAAATATATAGATCCTAACAGTTCCATCACAACGGCGTGTCAAAAATATTGTAAAATACCTATTGTAGGTGATAAAAACTGTTTCGTTAGGGCGATATAAGTCTGTATTTAAGGATATGAAGACTTTCATGCCGAAATTCGTGAAAATTTTATACAAAACATTCCAACTAGATGAGGTTTATTGAGAGATTTTACAATTTTAAAAGAATCTGTTGTCTACAAAGAATATGAAATCTACTAAGGTTTTATGGTCTATTCGAATGATCTTCATGCTGTACTGAAAAAAGGTAGTGGCTGAGAGCCTCGAAGCAGCGAGGTGGCAGGGTAGTGCTGAGCAAAGTGGGTGCTGGCCCGAACCCGCCCGGAGGGCGGCGAGAGCGGCTAGTAATAATAAAAACCAAAACACGGCTACTATGACCATTATTTAGCAAAACATTTTAAACAATCTTTATTAAAGTTGAAATTAGTTGGCTATCATGTGTTAACAATAATTTTGGAAGATATACTAGGATATGAAATTGGTCATATTTTGTACTCCGGTCTGGTTAATTAAAAAATAATCCATAAGGTGGTCTTTAGGAAGAAGTGATAATTACCGTAAGGCGAAAAGAATCAAATTTGGTCATATTTTGTACACCGGTCTGGTTATTTAAAAAATGATCCATAAGGTGCTCATTAGGAAGAGGTGATCAGTAGCGCAAGTCGAAAAGAATCAAATTTTTCCCAGGTTGCTTTGCCACGCAAATGTTGCTAATTAGTGCGAAATAAGACCAAGAAAATTAGAAATAAAATTAATTGATATCATCAAGTACAGCATATCGTTTCGTCGAGAAACCACAAACAGAAAACGGTAAAAGTTAAATTTAGGGTACGGAGCCGTTCCTCCTTGCTTTGCATCGCCAGCTTTTTGTCGCCAAGGGCAAGATGGCTTGGCGATGTGAGGACGTTTATTTTGTGTGACCAGTGAACATTTTATTCTTCTTTGCGTACGCGAACTGGGAAAATTTTTTTAACTTAAAAAAACATCAGCGGCTTCGTTCTTTATTGAGCGTTACGAATCTATTTTTTTTTTAATTCTAAAAACGAGAATTCCCGCACCATCCATACGCCACTGTGAAACAACTTTAACTTCAGCTGCCAGAAGTTTGTAATAAGTCGATATGCTTCCAATTTTACCAGAAACTTCGCTTCTTAATGAATTGTTTCTTGTAGAAGAAATTCCAGAAATTGCAGCCATAATAAACACCGCTGCCGTTTAAAATAAGCGAACTAAACTGTTAAAATTAAAACCGTTAAATTCCAAACGAAATATGCAAATTCTATTAAATCGTCCAATAAAATTTAAATAGCGTATAGCTGACCAATCAAAACGAAGCTTCCAAGCGCAGAACTCCAATATAATGATGCACGCGTTACTTCGCAACCAAAACAAATGCAAACATATCGCTAAACCATCTCCTCCTGGCGTCAAAATTTGGCGATGTAAATAAAGCAAGGAGAAACGGCTTCGTACCCTAAACTTAAATTTAACTCAGAAAACCTTGGAAATTTTGATGTAACAGGTGGAAACCACTAGTGCAGAGGTTCGCAACGTGTAGTACGGAACCGTACCCCCAGGGGTACGCGAAGGATTAGTTGTGGGTACGTGAAATCGAAGTTGATAATGGCGGAAACAAGAAAACATAAGTAATGAAAAAAGTTACAGAATTTTGTTTCCTCAGGTTAATACTTGCTATTTAAAAACTATACCATATGAATAGTTTATTATATTACTGAGTGTAAGTTTTAGCTATCCTTATAAGTTAACGCTAAATTATTGCAACTAATTTCATTTGTTTTAGCGTTGAACTAATACTATTGTGAAAATGCAATAAAATGTAAAATAATAAAAAAATATTATAAAATGCGATAAAATATAAAATAAAATACAAGTCCAGTAAATGTTATTAACCCGAGCCATGAGATTCTTAAGCTAAACTAAGCCCTGAACATTATTCTTTGCATGGACGGATGGCTGGTGCATGGGGGGGGGGGGGGATATGACAGTAGAGATACGCGAAAATATAAAGATTAATCAAGGGGTACTCGAGGGAATAAAGGTTGGAATCAATGTAACTTTCCTACTTCTAGGGATATCTTGTTCGCAGTGATTAATTTCGGTTGTCAGTGATTTTGAATTTGACAGAAGTCTTTATTTCTTTTGTGAAAATCATTGCTTGCCCGATATGTACTCCCAAACCTGGAACTAATTTCATATGTCATTTCTCGACTGTTTTAAAACCTAGCTGGCAAATATTTGTAGCACACTGGCATCCAAACTTACTGAATTTTGTCTTCAAATCTGAACAGCATTGGATCTCGATTGCCACCATCTGCATATGGTTAGGTATTGATTCTATGTCTATGGAGGAAACAAAGGAAACTTTTCTTCCAAAGATTTAAAATCTTCCAACCTTGTTTCTATTTCAGTTCTAAGGCGTACTATGTTTCGTTGTTGCGAATATTGTGAGACGGTATTAATATTTATGTATAATCAGGAATTTAACCCTCTGATTCGGAAGGCCATTAAAATAAAGGGACCTGAAAATACGGGAACGTCCGAGCTCCTCTATCAAAGATAAAGGAAATTCGTCCCCCCCCCCCCTTCAAAAGCCACAATTACAGCTGGCACTGTCCGAATTCTAAGAAAACTTCCCTCTTCGCCAAACACATCTGGGCGAGCCACTCTAACGAAGAAAGCGCTAGCTGCGGGTGTGAAATCAATCACGCTTAATGAAAGGGGGTGGAAATTTCAGAGTGACATTCCGGACGTTTCGGACGGATATCGTCTTTTGTTTGAGGGAACGTATGGGACGGTCCCGTATCGATAGAGTTAATGAATCAAGCTATGGAATTTTTATTAAAATTTTTGCTACATAATCTTATATTTGCTGGGCCGCAAACATATTTGTTGTAGATCGTGAGGTTTGACACCATTGTCATATACCAATCACATATCACAGGCAACAGATATAGTTTACCTATACAAGTGTTTTACACCAATAAAATGTTTTGGGAAATTTGACATACGATATTTTGACATTATTCCAATAATGAGGACAGATCTTCAAAGTAGTAAACTGAGTTAAAATACATGGTTTTCGTCAGTTGAGAATTCTGATCGCTGTAGCTCAGATTGCTAAGTATTGCTCACCCTAAATATATAATCAAATATACAAAAGTCGTTTAAAATGAGTTTTGGAGCGAGAACAATTTTCTTAGACGTATCTACTCATTCCCCTTCCTTGTCGTCAGTTGACGATAGGGAACATGTCATATTTAAAAGGTTATTGCTTTTTACTTTCTCGTATACGAAATATACAAAAAAGAAAGTATTGTTACTTTTTCGTATACAAAGTATACAAAGAGAAAGTATTGTAATCGTCAAAAAATTCGAACTCGAGATTTTGACGAATCTCCAAGTTTTAGAACTCCCCGAGTTCCGAAAAACACAATTTTGGAATTATGTCTGTCTGTCTGCGAACACGATAACTCAAAAATTATTAGAGCTACAGGAATGAAATTTGGCATGTGATCTTTACACATCATTTGTAGGTTTCTATCAAATTTCCAATTGGAAAAGCTTTACACCAATTGGACAAGCTTCACACATCATTTGTAGGTTTCTATCAAATTTCCAATTGGACAAGCTTTACATCAATTGGACAAGCTTTACACTAATTGAACAAGCTTTACACTAATTGGACAAGATTTACACCAATTGGACAAGCTTTACACTAACTGGACAAGCTTTACACCAATTGGACAAGCTTTACACCTTTTGTGTAAGCTGGGTTGCTGTGGGAAATAAAAAGAATACTATTTAGGTTCTTTGTATCCTTGCTGTATCCAGAATTTTTCAAAAAGCCTTATGTAAAACGCCAACAAGTACTTTTCGAAAAATAGTCCATAATTATTGTATGAGTTAAGGGAAAAAGAAATAGAGCACATGTTAGGTGACATAAAAAAATTATTGAACAAACTTTATTAAATATAATAATTATTGGATTGGCTGAACTTGTCGATATTAAACTGGACACACCTTGCCTCACACATTCATTTTATTTTCTTTACAGTTTGGTTGAAAGGGATTTCATCAGAACCTGCTAAAAAATCAACACAAAGACGATTTTCACCTGGTAAGTGAATTTAAAAGGGGAATTATTTACTTTAATTGTATTAGTGTTTCGTAACTTGATTTGAATGAGCGCTGAAAATTCATATCATTTTATATGAATCAAATGCATCCCTATTCATTCCAATCATTTTATATGAATCAAATTCATCGTAATTATACAAGCGAAATAATAGATAAATATTCTTTTCTGGTAAATGGATATACAAATTTTAAAAAAAGGGTAAAAAATTCTTTCACATCTATTTACAGGGTGTCCACACGATAAGTAGGGCAGTTTCTATAGGCAATTTCTAAACCGTTAGAGATAGACATATAGTTCCAATTTGAAAAATGCTTTAAATGAAGGGAAGAATTATAATATATGTTCTTTGAGTCGCTAAATATATTTCTGAAAAAAATACGAATTCTAACTTTTTATACTATCCCCTGGTCCTATCAGTCATATTTAGTAAAATATTTTTGACATTCTAAAATTTTAAGCAAAAAAAGTTGCACTCTCCTGTGACTAAAACTAAAGTTCTGGAGCTTCGAATTTCATGAATTTTTAACCAATCAGCGTCGTCGTCGAGCAAGTGTTGTGCATTGATTGGTGGATCGTTTTCAAGACGGCTATTGAAATGGTGTAAAGCGGTCTAAGTCAGTGATATTCAAAACTCCATAACTCGGTCAGTTTTAGTCGCAGAAGAGTGGATATTTTTTTTGTTTAAAATATTTAGTGTCAAGAATATTTAACTAAATATGGCTGGTAGGACAAGGAGACCGTATAAAAAGTTAGAATTCGTAAATTTTTCAGGAATATATTTATTCACTCAAAAAACATATATTATATGCTTCCCTTCATTTAAAGCATTTTTCCAATTGGAACTATATGTCTATCTCTAACGGTTTAGAAATCAACTATTGGACCACGATAAGTGTGGACACCCTATATACACCTCCAATATCAGATTTTTTCCAACTTAAACGAAATGATTCAACTTTTTTCACCCTTTCATCAAAATGATTATAATTTTATTTTTCATATCCTTTCTTTTAGTAATGAGTTTTTTCCTAATGCATCTCGGCCATACCCCGTGTCTTAAAAGTTAATGTAACCTCTTAGTCAGATGATGCATCTTTATTTGAAGATTCATTGATCCATTTTGCTGGTTCATTGATCCATTTTGTTGGTTCATTGATCCATTTGGGTGGTTCATTGATCCATTTCGGTGGTTCATTGATCCATTTGGGTGGTTCATTGATTCCATTTGAGAACGTAAAAGAACACTTGAGTTAATTCAGCGTGTTCTGTTATTTTGATTTAATTCCCGATTTAAATATCAAACATTCCATAATTTGAAAGGGGTTGAATTCTCTCGATTAAATTTTTGAAAAAAGAATATCTTTGTAGAAATGCAAAAGTGAGGCAGTCATACTAGGCGCCTTGAAGACAAATTAGCGGCGCGTTCATTTTGCATTCTAAAGCTAAACATGGCGAGGGAAGCAATAAACTAATATTGTGTTTCGTATGCTATTTACACTTTTTAGACCACAGTAAAGTGGATAAGAGTAATTGATATTTTGATCAAGATGAGCATAAGCTAAACAGATAGAAGTCTAAAATTTGGTCAGTTATTAAAATTTGTCACATCTTGTAAGAATGTATTAATTCATTATGTATAGAAATTCAATTTTTTAAAAAACTTCAACAGGTGCCTCTCCTTTAAAAGCAAAGATTCAACAGCAAAAACTCTCGAATCTTCAAACCAGACGCAGTACAACAACAGCGCCAGTTCACAACCCAGAAGAGATTTTAAATCACTTAAAAATAGATGATATGAATGATGAATACCATGACTATATGTATGACATCCATGGAGAAACTCCATACTTTCCAGAATATGACCACAATGGTGAAGGTCATGATCAGCAGTGGATTCATCCAGAAAGTATGTATTTCCAAAGATATTTTTATTTATTCTTGAAATGCTCTTCTTCCTCGTATGCGTGGCATGTATAAAGTTATTTCTCACTATCTATCCGTAATTTAGATTTCCAACATA
>BGPR01005801.1:76783-88408 GCA_013235015.1 Araneus ventricosus
ATATTGAAGCGAAACTAAAAATACACATTCTGTTTATATAAATAAAAGGATACCATTCTTAAAACATGGTTAATGTATGAGATAAATTACACAGATATTTAGTTTTTCTTTCCTGATTCATTGATATCCGGGGGTTCTGAATAATTTCTGTCAAAATATGAATTCGCTATGTTAATCCGAAATGCATTTATTTCCCAATTAATTGCGAAATAATATTTTCCTATTTCAGAATTTGTCTGAAATTATAGCGTTCGGGAAAACAACTGTTTCTGTTCTTTCCGCATTTTGACTCACATCTATACATAGTGGTTAATTAGTTCAGATAGCTGTAGATTAGCAACCAGCTTTCTTATAGAATATGGGGACACTTATGATTACCATTTTTTAGCTTAGAAATATGTATGCATTTTTCTTGTATGCATTAAATAAATTGATATTTGGGTGTTTTTCACAATTTCTAGTATCTATTGCATTCGCATACCTCTACAACTCCTAATTAATATGCTCACGATTACGTCTGAACTACTATTTGTAGACGACGAGAGATATGTGACTCAGATTCCACTCCATTCCTACTGATTTTATCAGTTCAGGTCTGATTTTTAGTCTTTTGCCCTGGCTAATCATAAAATGTAATCAGTACAGAAATATGTACTGGCTTACACAAATATGTACTGGTTTGGGAAGACAAAATCAAATTAGGTTATCACAATGTCAAACATTCGATTTTTGAAAAAGCAATCAACCAACTCCCAATAATATGGATTCAAAAACAACATCTCAATTTTTGAATGTTACAGAACTAATCCTGTTTCAGTAGGAGTTTCTTTCTTATAAAAATTTTATTAATATCTAATTTTCATTTTCGCTTTTTTTTGTTTTAGACAATGCATACACCAAAAAAGATACTAATATTACTATAATAATTTTTGTATTTATACAGTAGACTCTCGATTAACTAAGATGCTCGGGAAATGCTTCGTCCCGGATAAGCGAATATCCCAGATAATCCGATTTATGCAAATTTTGTGAAAAATTTTGGAAAAATGATAGAAGAAGTAAAATTATTATACAACAAGACATTAACAGTTTATTTAATACAAAAGAAAAAGAATTAACAAAAAATTTAATGTTATTTAGATTTACAATTCGTACAATTAAAAAGAAAAACAGAGATGTAGTTGACCTCACTGTTTTGTAAAGAATGAAATGATAGAAGTCTGTTTTTGTTTTTCATTTACTTTTCGATGAATTATACTACGCAGTTTCTCAATATCATTTTTTCTGCAGGTGTGCTTTCATCTTCTTGCTCCAAGTAATTAAGTAACGCATCAGTGTGTACTAATGCGTCACCGTGATTTAATTCTTGATGAGTTATAAGATTTTCCTCATCACTTTCAGGACATTCTTCTAAATTCCTTGTTTCTTCTGAACCAACATGGGCCACAATATCATCGTTACTTAAAACTTCGCAACACTCCAATGGCGATCTTCGTTAATACAGTGTTCCACTTCTTCTTCATCCACATTTTTAGAACAGTCTAACGGGAGTATGGCTGGACTCAAGGTCGGCTGGACGAGTCCCATGCAATAGGAAGAATTGAGAAGAATGCGGTCTTCCCGCACATTCCAACAGCCGCAACCTGCGCTTCCCTTTTTGGGGGTGTCGTCCCGGATAATCCGATCCCTGTTAATCGAGAGTCTACTGTATAATAAATCTTTATTAGTTTTGAAAATATGGTGAACGTGAACACAATTTTTTTCTCCTACAAGGTTGCCCTGATTTTCAGTTTTTGAAAAATGGTCACCTTAGATGAGTTTCAAAACATTGGCTCTAATTAGCTCATGTCAGGAATATCTTACCACTAGATATCCACATCACAACTGGGAGGTACATCTGAAGCGTGTATCGACCATAGCAAATTCACCTGTTGATTGTCAACTTACACGAAATAAAATTTTAAAAGGTTTCAAAAGCATATTTTTAGTAGTGTGCTACAAATTATAATTTAAAAAAATTATTTTTGACACCTTAGTGTTTAATTTATAATCATTTATCTCTACTAATAATAAAGGAGAACGTGTGTCTGTGTCCGTGTGTATGTTAGAGCTCTACAGGCCAGACCGCTGGACTTCGAGCTACGAAATTTGGCACAAACATACTTTGGAGGGTGGGAATATGCACCTCGGAGGCATATTTTGAAATTTTAACTAATTAAAAATTAAGCCAAAATTTTAGCGTTTTGCCTCAATAACTTCCGAACAAATTACAGCACAAAAATCATTTTTTCACCATCTGAAAGTGCAAAAAATTACCTTTTCAATGACATAAATTAAGTTTCCGTACAATTTAGTTTTTTTCTAATATCAATAGCCTTTGAAAAATATTTTTGGCATAATTTACAACGATACTTTTCATTGTTGCAACGCAATTCAAACCGTTTTCATTGTTTAAACAAATATTTAATTGCGTGTTTCTCTTTCTTTGTTGAAATTTGAAGTAATATCTTAATACATTTTGCTTTTACGCTCTCTGATTTTGCCACGATCTCTGAGATATTACGTATATTAAAATTCCAATAAGCTGAATGGTTATGGTTGTTATGTTTTCATTCTTTCTTCAGAATGTTTTAATTTAGCTAAGATGCCGCTGGCCATAAAATGTGCTGCGCCATTTTAATATTGAAATTGAATGCATATTTTGCTGGAGAAATAAGAAAGTGAAGATGGCGCCGACAACGTGCAATAAGATGTTGCATGGCATGGTCAGTTATTTGACTCTATTAGGGACATCTATGTAGGCCGTTCACTACCAGAATCTGAAGTTTAAAGTTAAAATTACTTTGTTAAACCAGCCGTGGATATAAATTGATACAAGATTAAATTGAAATCATATTCCGGCGAACAAGCTGGTCGCCGAAGGCGGCTAGTTGAGGTTGTCAAATTTCGACCACCTAAACGATTTTTAACGTACACTAATAGAAAAACAAGTTTATGAAAAGAAGTACACTGGTGTCCAAAAAGAATGCACAATTTTGAAGATGATACGAAATTGGAGTTAATAAAGATACTATGATTCGCAAACAATTGCTGAGAATCGTGGGACATACTATCGTCGTAACTCACATTTTACAGTCAAGATTCGGTCACGAAGGCAATTAGGGACCACCAGAAGGGGATGAAGGCGAAAATGGAATTTGACCCATCTAGTTTCACAGGAATCTGTTAACGAGATGTAACTTTCATCAATGGTTATGTTTGATGTGCATAATATTTACATGCATTTTCTTAAACATAGTACAAATATTTAGAAAGATATAAAGGTTTTCTTAAAAAATCTCAAGTTTTTCCTCATGTTTCTTGCTTATAACATGCAGAGTTTTCCATTAAATTGTACAAAACTTACAAAGTGACAATATGTTAGAGAAACATTGTGTAAAAAGTTGAATACAAAAATTTGAATATTACAGGAAATATGAGTATTTCTATTAATTAAATTTTAACTGCGCATGATTCAGAAAGATATCGGATATTGCAACATGGGGAATTTAGGTACACTCTAAGAGAAGCTAAATTATGAAGGGTTTTCCACAAATTGATATTCTTGAAACTTGAATCTTCGAACAGTGATATTGAATTTTATCAAAGTTGAATATTGTGAATACTCATGCATATTTATAAATTAAATACATAATTTAAATTACATTTCGGCGATTACTATTCAAAGATTCAAATTTTATAAATTTCAATTTATGCATGGTCCCTCATCATTTAGCTTCCTTATATCTGGCTTTTCCAATATATCTGGCTTTAAAACTGTGAAAGAAAAATTATGCTATGTATCATGCATGCGCAGTTAAAAATTAATTAATACAAATGCTCATATTTCCTGTAATATTCAAAATTTTGTATTCAACATTTTACACACTGCTTCTCTAACATATTGTCACTTTTTCTGTACGTTTCGTACAATTTAATGGAAACCTCTGCATGTTATAAGCAAAACACACCCGGAAAAATTTGGGATTTTTTAAGAAAACCTTTATATCTTCCCAAATATTTGTGCTGTGTTTATAAAAATGCATGTAAATATTATGCACATCAAACATAACCATTGATGAAAGTTACATCTCGTTAACAGATTCCTGTGAAACTGGATGGGTCAAATTCCATTTTCGCCTTCATCGCCTTCTGGTGGTCCCTAATTGCCTTCGTGACCGAATCTTGACTGTAAAATGTGAGTTACGACCATAGTATGTCCCAAGATTCTCAGCAATTGTTTGCGAATCATAGTATCTTTATTAACTCCAATTTTGTATCATCTTCAAAATTGTGCATTCTTTTTGGACTCCAGTGCAGTACAATTTTTTTGTAGTTTATGTATCATCAAAACAATGTAATTAACTTCCTAAAAAATACTCTTCAAATAGAAAAGAATAGCGTAAAAAGTTGCGCCATAAGTCCAATTAAAGAAATTGGCTTTCCATATTGGAACACCAGGTTCTTCAAGCATGATTAAAGCAAAGGTCTTTTTAATTTTAAAAATCACATTAGCACGCAATTTATGAACCCAAAGATAACATTTTTTGCACTGCATCATTTCTTCTTCTTCCCTCGTTTCCTCACATTTAATACAAAGCCAGGGAGAATTATTTTTTGTTTCTTTTGAACCAACATTCGATGTTTTTAATGTTCGTTTATTGTTTTTTGACTTGTGTCACTTCCAATTTATGAGGACTGTTAGTGATTATAATTGCTTTCTGGGTTAAACCCCTATATCAAGATAATAGTGCCATTGATTTAAACAGTCATTTAGAACACATTTCAAGATTTTAAACACATTTAGGTACAAGTTTGTGGTCCAATCTGAGCAACTTTTGGACAAAAACAAAAAAAAAAAATCAGCTTGCCTTCTCTTGAAACTATTTTAATAAAATTATTATGGCAAATCGTAGCCAAACAAGTTTCCTCTCTGAGGATTAAGAACAAATTTTGCTCCTTACTTTAAAACAAAGTTAAGAATATTAGTGTTATATTAAAATATTTGATTGAAGGTATCTAAATTTAAACAACTTGTTCTCTAACTGCAACCACATAGCCCTTTCTCTAAAACTAAACTCCATAAACCACACAACAATATCTAAAACTAAACTCCATAAACCACATTTACATCTTTGCAATACGAGTTGCCTATTTTATGGCCCAAATATTTAAAGTAATTGAAGTTAAGATAGTGGTACAATTGAGGCGACTTACGACGGGTCCAAATTCAGCAGACCCTCTCTGTTATAAACCTTTAAAAAAATTCTCAAATTCAATACCAGATGGCGCAGGTTGTACAAAATTAAAATTTAATTTAATTAATTATAAATGAAGTTCTAAAATTATAAAAATGGTGTATTATCAGAGAGAATACACAAGTGTACAAATTTTAAAACTCCAGCACTTCAGGAAGTGAGTGAAAAATCGATTCCGAAATTCCATCTTTACAAACATGAAACAAGACAAGTTAAATAAAAGTCCATAAAAACAGCAGTTTCGGAGATAATGGAAATAAATGGATCAATGTGGAAAAAAGCATCAATGAGGTTTAACCTGAAAGAAATGTTTTTCCAGAGCACCTGACAGGATATGCTTGCTACGAGTCATCTGTCTGGCAAAGCAGCGAACGTGCAAAAAAACACACTAAATTTTGGATTTGTTTGTTTAATGTGATAAATGAAAGCCATCTGAATAAACTAATAACTAATGTCCAGCTGAACCCAGCATGTAAAACCCTTGAATGGTATTGACCTTTAGCAAACAAATTAAAAATCCAATCTTTCAAATTAGAAATACAAAGGACAATCATATTTGTGAGTGTTACCACACAAAATAATTTATTCATTTACAGAATAAAGGAAATAAACTGTCCTACCGCCAGGAGAAAGACCCTGGACAGGGTTGCCGCAATAAGACGAGTCGAAGAAAGGAGGTACTGTTCAGCAACGGACTCCGAGACTACCACTTTTGGACGATTTTACACCGGAAAGGGGTGTCAGGCAATAAGTCAGACGAGCGCATTTTCGGAGTTCTTTGTTAGATCACGCTCAGTAAAATGTAAACATCACCCTTCCATTCTTCACTTTCCCCCTATTTTGATGAAAATAACTCCGCCCGGCGCCTGCGCAAAAGCGAGGAGGGTTTCCGAATCCGTTGCTAAACAATAAACGGGTATAAAATCAACCGCAACATTTGGCGAACTAAGCACACTTAGTAAGGTGAGAAATCGTTTTCGACCGTTAGTACAAAGAGAAACGCGACTTCCGTCGGTTCTATCTGCTCCAAATGAAATAAAGCTCTGTCCCTCACCCCCAAAATGCAGTGGAATATCCCGTTTCCATAACACTCGGCACAGGCATGCCTGGTGGCTGGGTTTTTACTTTCTCGTATACGAAGTATACAAAGAGAAAGTAATCGTCAAAAAATTCGAACTCGAGATTTTGATGAATCTCCACGTTTTAGACCTCCCTGAGTCCGAAAAACGCAATTTTGGAATTATGTCTCTGTGTCTGTCTGTCTGTCTGTCTGTCTGTGAACACTACAACTCGAAAACTATTAGAGCTACGGGGATGACATTTGGTATGTGATCTTTGCACATCATTTGTAGGTTTCTGTCAAAGTTTGGACAAAATCCGTCTACGGAAAGTCTGCCTGTTTGTCCGCAGTCATTTGAACACTATAACTCAAAAACTTGAATAGCTAGATGGATAAAATTTGGTACACAATTTTATCATCATGAATGTAGGCCCCTATAAAATTTGGGGCCAAATCCGTCAAAGGGGTGACTGTCTGTCGGTCTGTATAATTTACTTTTGAAAAGAATCCGTTATCTCCACGCACATGCGTACTGGAAGTAATCTTCTGTGCACGCGAAAGGAACGGAACGGAATTTCATTACGGAGTAGCGAATTACGTCAGTTTGTCCTTGAACCGGTAAGAGGGGAAAATTGGTACGCATCTCTTTGTATTTGATTCTTTACCTAGATATTTTTCAATCACTATAATGAAAAACCTGATAGTCATTGGATTCTGGGTAACAGTAGGTTCGACTTTTTTTAACCACGCGGGGGAAGGGGAAACGTCACCTTTTGGGGGAAGTATACGAGAAAGTTTAGGTGAGAACACTCCCGCTGGTTTCTCGTGGCGGTAATACAGAACGAGAATTTAACCTTGCGTATTTTTTTAAAGAATTCTAAACTTACTTGAAAACGACTTTAAATGTTTTCAGTATACATACGTATGTATATAATTTTCCAATAATAGTTCATCATTTTATTTTGCATCAGTTTCATTGTGAAACCACTTTTCTCAGATTTTCTTTGCACCGAAGTGTGGAAATGTTCGTAGAATTAACTGCCTGGATGAATATTTGCATTTTATTTAATAACTTCTGGCTTCGGCTAGAATATTTGGTTACACTAAACTTTAAATGCATATTTTGTTGTTATTTGTCAGATCTTTCAAAATTGTTTCATACATAAAAAAGGCAAAATATATTTTATATTTAGTTTTGTTATAAACTTTACTTGAGTTGAACCTTAAAATTTCATTCGACGGAATATTTTAATTGCTACTGCCACCGGAACTTCATATTAATTAGTCGGAAACAAACCATGTTTTTCCTATGATAAGCGAAAGGCGGTAAGAAATCTATGTCCGTTCAAATCACTGAAAAAAAAATGAAGGAGTGCATTCTAGAAAGGAAAAACCCTTGAAGAAAAGTTCAGAACTCGTGATCACATAAAAACACGTCTCCGTTTTAATAAGGGAAATACCAATAGAATTTGAGACTAAATTAGCTATTCGTTATATAACAGCCATTGTAATATAAGGAGTGAACAACAGATTTTTTTCTTATTCTTTCGTTCTTTTAAAGTGTCTAAGAAAAAATTTCTTTCTTTGGCTGCTGAGGTAATAAGTTTGCGTTTATTTACTATAGAATTATTCTTGAGTCTTAAAAATTATGTCTATGAATTAACTAATAATATAAATGGTTGAACTTATATTAGTAAATACAATATAAGTTAAGAAATTTTAATAATGAAAATTAGAAGTCTTTGTATTGTTCATTTAGTGGTCACCTATTATCATGTACTTCACCCCAAAGTACATGATATTGTTAAAGAGCAGTAATTGTTATTCTTTAATATATTTAACAGTATTTTCTTATAAAATGACAAATATATGTTAATAGCGAATTAGTTTAAATTAAGTTGCAATTCTAAAAATTCAACTATTGTTAATGAAGTAAACATTTTAATTTTAAAGAAAAAAACCCAAAGAATTTTTTCAAAAAAATTAACCATATTTCTTTCCAGTCAGTGCAATCAATTTAGAGATGTTTACCATCTGGAAACTTAAAATTTTAAGTGACGAAAATTTAATCAAATATCTTTTCCATTGTTTTTTTTCGGAATACTGAAAACCTTGTGTGAACAACATTTATTAAGAAAAAAATAATGGTTAATGCATCCTAGTGCTAATCTTCTTTTACAATTCGTACCAATTACTTTAAAATTTTTATCTTTAAAAATTATTGATAATTGTATTCATTTGACAAATATTATCTTTCAAAAGATAAATTTTTCTGGCAATGTCTGGTGATCTAAAAGTAACTAGATTAGTTCATTTGCAACAAGAATGTGTAAAATATTACTTGCATTTTTTTCCAGAAGCTGCACAATCAGGGGAAACAATCCCTATTCCATTTTATATTGTTTGCAAATGAATTTCTAATGAGTAAAGAAGTTTTGATTTGGCGATTTCCAAAACGGAGAATATACTTCAACAAAGATCACTATTTTAAAATTTGCTTCGGAGATGAAAGTATTTACCATGAAAAGTTCTTAAAAGCCCTTCAGAAAACCATGCACTTTTTAAAAAAATAGCAGTTAATGCGTTCTAGAAGTAATCTTCTTTACGTTGTGTCACCATAGTCACTAATTCCTCTTACTTTTAAGAATTAGTGAATAATTTATAACCGAATGAATATTTTCTTTGAAAGGAAAAATTTCCCTCGCATGAATAAAATAGAAGGAGCATTCTTGTGATCAAAAAGTATCTACAATTACAATTTACAATAAGCGTGTACAACATATCGTTTGCATTTTTGTTCTTCTGGCATCGAGAAACAATTCATATTTCATTTTCTATTATCGTATGCAAATAAATTCCTAATGAGTTCAGAACTTTGATTTGGCAAAGATTTGATACCAAAATGGCGTATATATATGAGAAAAGAACATGCTTTGAAACTTTGTTTCCGCAATGAAATTCTTATTATAAGAAAAACATGAACATTGCAAAACATGAATGCGTCAAATTTTTAAGCTTACATCATACTGTGTTCTTTTAAAGGATTATCATAAAGGTTTCACAAAGGTTTTAAAGGTTCAGAATGGTTTTTTTAGCGCCTTTTAGTATTATTTAATTTATAAGACGCAAAAAGTAATCTAATAAATATTTTTTAAAAACAAATGAAACTTTTTAAAAAATTAAAAAAAGCGTCAATGCAGTTAAAGATTATACATACTCTAATAATGTGGAGGAACACGAATGGTTGTAATTTAAATAGAAAATGATATTGAATAAGTTAGTTAGTGTAAGAACCAGTAATTTTTTTAAAATTTCAATTATGGCCTAATGTACACACTAGAATTATATGACTGTATAACACAGGAATTTATTCCATCTTCTGTGATTCACTGATGAAGGTTCAGGATAGAGACTTTAAAAACATGTTTCGGAGTTGAAAAAGACGGTTAGTCAAATTCAGAGCTTCTTAAATTATAGATCCCAAAGCCAAGTTGGGCTACATATATTAGGTTTTGGAGTTTAAATCGTTGCTTCTGTCGAATTTTTGCAATATTAGTAAACCCAAAATTTAGAAAGCAATCGTAAATTAGATTTAAAAGTATCATTAAAATTTTATAGAAAACATATTTAATTAAATTTAGTTATTTTTAATTAATTCATTTTTCGTTTTAGTTTTCTACTTATATGTATACATTTTGGGTTATGAAAAATATTTTCGTTCATATATGGAATATTGGAATGCATTTACAACTGAAATGGGGTAAGAAGTAAAAACAGTTTAAGAGACTCTGGGTCCCGAATTCAAATGAAGTTGCGAAAGCTCTAAGATAGTGTGCGTGCTTCTGTATTTAGTTCTCCAATGTTAGAAAACAAAAATAATTAAGAAGACGCATTTAATTGAATTTGCCAAATAACTTTGTTTAGCCTAATATCCTTCTTGGTAATTTTTAAATAATACTTTATACATCTGTTTTTTTCGTACATTCTAATGTAAGTCTTTTCGGTCACTGAAATATTTTTATATGTATTTTTCACTTTTAATATTCCTAAATTGGCAGCTGCTTTGTACTTAGCGTCACATAGAGCAGGCGACCAGATTTATTGCTCCCAATGTGAAATTATTTCATAAACTGGCGAGCAGTGTTAGCGTGTTAAGATATTTCACCAAACATTACAATCTCCTTTCTCTCTCTCTCTCTTTACTTTCTCGTATCCGAAGTATACAAAGAGAAAGTATTGTAATCGTCCAAAAATTCGAACTCGAGATTTTGACGAATCTCCACGTTTTAGACCTCCCTGAGTCCGAAAAACACAATTTTGGAATTATGTCTGTCTGTGTGTCTGAGAACACGATAACTCTAAAACTATTAGAGATAAAGGGATGACATTTGGTATGTAGTCTTTAAACATAATTTGTAGGTTTCTATCAAATTTTGGACAAAATGCGTCAGAGGGAAGTCTGTCTGTCTGTATGTCCGCTGTCATGCGAACGCTATAATTCAAAAACTTGAATAGCTAGATGGATAAAATTTCGTACACAATTTTATCGTCATGAATGTAGGTCCGTATAAAATTTTGGGTCAAATCCGTCAACGGGCTGACTGTCTGTCGGTCTGTATAATAGCATACTTGTTCAACTCCATGCGCATGCGTAAATGCTTGTGCAAAGAAGGGATACTCCGAAAACTTGGCAGTTTGCCAAAAACCAATTCTGGCGGCGAGATTTTGTATGGAAGCAAACATTTAGGGCGTCTCGTTTTACTTGCGTATTGGACAAAATCCGTCAACGGGAAGTCTGTCTGTCTGTATGTCCGAAGTCATGCGAACTATTCTCCTGTTTTCTTCTCCGCACGCGGAACTTGCATTGCTAGAGTTTGATAAAAAAATAAATATTGCAAAGTTTTAATACATACGTATCTTTTTGAATATGATTCTTCACCTCAATATTTTACTATCACTATAATCAACAATGAAAAACCTTCTGATAGTCATTGCATTCTGGGTTACAGTTGGTTCGAACTTTTTATCAACGCAGGGGGAAGGGAAATGACAAATGTTTGAAAAGTATACGAGAAAGTTTAGGGGAGGCCACTCCCGCTGGTTTATCTTTGTTAACGAATGACTACAGTTGTTTATGATGCACATATTGTTTAATTATATTGCTTTTCTATGGTACTATTATCTGCAAGATTTTTACTTTCTTTTATTGAGAGTAAACTTTCCTGTTTGCCAATTGTATCTGATTTGTAAGTTTTATGTTTTTGTTGT
>BGPR01005802.1:0-58581 GCA_013235015.1 Araneus ventricosus
CTCTTCCGATGAAGAAAAATTCAGTCTCTTTGAAAAACAAATAAACCGATTCAAATTCGCGAGTCCCGGAACCTCCTCTGATGATGAGTAGAGTCCACCTGACGCCTTCCGATGAAGAAAAATTCAATCTTTGAAGATAACAGGATCCAAAAAACAAGAGTCCAGGAACCCTCTGGCTGAGAGAACCACTGACGCTCTTCCGATGAAGGAAAATTCAGTCTCTTTGAAGACAACAGAATCTAAAAACACGAGTCCAGTGATTTCCGCTGGAGTAGAGTCCACTGACGCCTTGAAGAAAAATTCAACTTTGAAGACAACAGGATCCAAAACACGAGTCCAGGGAACTCCTCTTGCTGGAGTAGAGTCCACCAACTCAATAATTTTCGAGTGCAGGTTAGTCTGGGTAGTCGATCCACCACTGCCACCATTTTTATATATAATATATAGTTGTAACGTCACGCCGATGGCCGCGGTTTGATGGCTGAGCAAATTCGGAGAGGCGTTTTCAGACAAGGAGTAGTCTTTCCGAATTTATTTACAGCTAACTTATATATATACATTTGTAATAGACATTTTCTAGGTTAGGTTTATGTACAAAAAAATAATAAAAATGACCCTGAAGGGAGTGAACTGTAACTCCTTGGTCGAGTAGTTAAATAATTCCCAAGTGAACCAACCTGCACTGCGCTGGAAAAATGAAATGTCGAGTTCTATGTAAACTCACGAGATGAGCCCGAGGACCGGGCTTCATCCGTAAATATCATTCGCAATCCCTGGGATGGGAGCACTCGCTGAGTCTCGATTCGAAGCCAAACTTGACGCTCACCAGCGTAGGTGAAGTCCAACTCTCACCCCCCGACAAACGAACTGCCCTATGTACTGATCTGGGTCTCCTCATTAGCCAGGTGCATTCCTTTCTACCACCTGCAAAAGGTTCCTTTCCACATTTATGTCTCCTCTGCTAGCACTTTTCCTACAAAGGTAAATGCTATCCATCGTCCATCGAATCCACGCTTCGTTACTTTGGAATTGACCAGCTCCTCTCATGGTATTACTGTCAATCAAAGCTTTTAAGGACCCGTGGTCTCTTGTCTGGTCTCCAGCACTATCGTCGCGTCTGCGGATCGCTTTGGCGCCTCTGTCCTGCCAAGCTTTGTTAGAACACACCTGCACACAGAGAAGCATTGTCATTCCTATTTAGACACTAGTCGAAGAATGCTGTTTATATTTCACCTGCAAACCTAAATCATCGCTTCCCCTAAATCATAGTTGTTATTTGACCACTTTGTTACAATCCATTATCGCTATCATCAGAGTCGGGGGAAGTAAATATTGTCTATTGATTCACTTGTTTAAAATCGGTTTCCCTAGAACAGGAAATTCTTACTCTTGAAAAATATTCAGTTTTCGCTTCAAAAGAATGTGTGTTACCGCATGTTCAGCTAATCTAAAATGTGAATGCTGTTTCTAAAATTCTGCTAAACTTAATTTCAGTGAATAAATTAAATTCATAAAAAGGTTGATTTATATTTCAATGCTGTTAATTAATGATTATTCACTTTAATAAAATGCATTTCTACTGAAACATATTAACTATGTTCTAAGCAAATAGATGAAACATTATAATTGAACTTGCTTTTAAGCAAAATAAATTAAAATATAAAATACTGTTGCTGCAATCTGCAGTAACATATAATGTGCCTTTTACAATTTGATTTTTATTATTGCTACTGATATTTTAATAATTAATTAAATAAATAAATGCAATACCATAAAAAAATAAACAAATCTTAGATTCCACGTTTAAACACCAAGAAAATGAATCGTGATGAGCGATGAAATAAAAAAACCAACAATCGGATAATAAATATTTATTTTTAAAGGTGACTTGAGTTTCCTTTAGAGGGCTTGTGCATGTTAAATCCAAGAGGTTCAGTCCTCCTCTTGCTGATGAGGTGTGAAAGAATGGAGAAATGACTGACACTCAAGGTGTCTTCGCCATCTCAACAGGGTTTAAAGTTTTGATGTCCTTTCAAATAAAGCCCACACTAAGCTTCAAAAAGGGACACTAATCTAACAAACTAAACTAATAATCATTTTTCGACGACCGATGAAATTCATGGGAATCGCATAAAGGCAATTCATTTTACTACATTGTTTAGCAACGGATTCGGAAACCCTCCGAGCTTTTGCGCATGCGCCGGGCGGAGTTATTTTCATAAAAATAGGGGGAAAGTGAAGAATGGAAGGGTGTTGTTAACATTTTACTGAGCGTGATCTAACAAATAAACCGGAAATGCGCTCATATGGCTCATTGTCTGACACCCCTTTACGGTGTAAAATCGTCCAAAAGTGGTAGTCTCGGAATCCGTTGCTGAACAGTATATAGATTAATTCATATTTCTTTACTGTCTAAAGATCAAATGAATTATATGTTAGTCAGAAAGAATTCTCAGTTCGATTTCAACTAAAATACTTTTGATACAAAAAGTATGATTTATTAATTAGAATAGACTTATTAATTAGATAGAGACTTAGAATAAATATCTATGTTGATATACCCTCTATGATATAGCCATTTCTTAGCTTTCATGAAAATGAAATTAACATGAGTTGGAGAAAAATTGAAAAAATTCCCCTTACTGTAAATCATGCTCTATTAATAAAATCTCATTTTATTTCACACCTTTTCAGTGATTTATTATATAGCTTCCTCAAGCGAAAAATTACTACTGGCTCTGTGAACAGTAGACCCCGCCCCCCCCCCCCAAAAAAAAAAAATCTAACATTTTCTCTTCAACGCACTTTTTCAAAAGCTTAGCAAATGTTATTCATTGTGAAGACAGCGTTGTTTGTAGAGACACTGGACATCATAATTTGACTCTCGAGGAGATACACTGGTGTACAAAAGTTTAGCACAATTATTAAGGTGTGACAAATTTGGAGTTAATATGGATAAAATGGTTAGCAATCTGTTGAATTTGCAAAACATTTCTAGTTCTTTTACTTCGCTTATCTCTAGACGGAATATCAAAATATTTTGAAAAAAATGACAACAAAAAATACCAGAGAAAAGTTCAATCCTTAAACTATTTATTTAAAAAAAATCATCGAGAAAATTTTACTATTAAATAGGCATCAAATTAAAATATTTTTAACAACTCACTTCGTTAGAAGTAAGAAGAAGGAACTCAAAATCACTTGGCGATAAATATTACAATTTGGCAAAATATATATATATATAAAAGCGAAAAGCTGGCGTTGCTATGAAGATCAGACGATTTACAAGGCAGGCGAAATTATTTTGGCGAGATCGCATTTCTTGGCGAAAAGCGTCTGATAATTCCATTTAGGCTTAACAATTACAAGCGAATTTTTAAAAATTTTTTAAATTGGCTACTGTGCCATATAAGGCATAAAAGAAATGGTTTAGATGGTGAATGAGTTTAAACATAAATTTAGAATTAAAAGATAGCTAAAGATTATAAAAATAAATGTAGGAAAGTAATTAATCTCATTTAGTGAGTTGCCGCAACGGTAGATGGCAGCACGAATCAATAAGCGTATGCCGTAAATTTTCCTGCTTTACTGAAGAACGCGGAGCAACTTCCACGGGTCCGTCTGAGGGATTCTACGGTTTCAACAGAGAAGGTGGTAAGTTCGCTTGCGCGGTAGGTATTTCCGCCTTAAGGCGCGGCCCATGGCTTTTTTCTTCTTTGTCCCCTCTATGGATTTAAGTCTGGTAATAACTAACTATTTTTAAATGGCATAAAACCTTTACTTTAAACTTTCACCTGTATTTAATCATTTCTCTTATAATGATTAAATACCGATGATTTAGCATTAAAAGCAAAGTAAGATGCTTTTAATGTTAATAAAGAAATTTAGTTTTTAACCGAGCATTCTTCCTTAAAATTCATATCCCTAGCACATCGTCGAGTCTTTATAAAGGCTCCCCATTTCTTTAAACTGGTTGCTACAGCCAGGATTTTATACCCCTGCAACTTATCTATTTTCTATAAAGTGTGATCTTGCCAGTAACCTAACTTAATTTTCTATAAAGTGAGCTCTCTAGCCTGGATCTGAATTATTCATCGGGAAATTTTCGAATTCTGAATTTTAAATTAATTTCGAATTCTTAATTTATGCCAAAATAAAATTAAAGTTTAATAAAAAAAATCCAGACACTTAATAACAACTCTTCATTGACACCGCCAACGAACCGAAACCAAAACTCCCAATCCTTTCGCAGCTGTATTATTCAGAAATTTCTGACCCTACGAGAAAATCAGCTAAGCTGCTACCGGCTGTCTCCTGAAAAGGTCAACACCGGATTCCTGAATAATGTCTCGTCTCTGATGTGCCTGCTCAAGCGTGAGACGGAATCTACTTGCCGATCCTTCTAGTAATTCTAATGTCCAATCTCCTTTCTACTGTGGTAAAGTACCTCAACGGTAATCCAGCAGCTCTTGAATTTCCTAAATCATCTGCAGCCAGCTGTTAAATCCTATTCAGGAGCCAAGTTTTGCATCAACTTCCAGATATGTTCCAGTCTTAGGAGCCTGTTCCCGTAATTCCTAAAAATTCTGTCCAGAGTAGCATTCCAAAGTATCGTCATCATCGATTTGTAAAGCCCAGCTCATCGACGTGTTCCGATAAATTAGTATGAATCCCAGCTCATTTTTCAACGCAGCAGCTACGAATGCTCCGTCGCCACTGTTTGTGCGTTTCTGTGAAAAGTTCACCGTCGAGTGAATATGCCAATTATCTCCGACAAAGTGTATCAACGAAAAAGGTGGCCCTAACCTCTGTCTCAATATTTTTTCGACAAATGTGGTTTAGAAGTGAAAAGACAAAGCGATTTTGTAGTGTTTGTGTTTCAGCATGCGATAAATAAAGAACCCAACCCGAAAGAAATCCAGTAAGACATTCAATTGTTAAAAGAACTCTGATTCTCTCAAGATGAATGCATAAAGAATTCTCAATTTATTCGTGAATTTCTAATTTAAAATGTGTTATTATTTTGATACTGATTTTCATTCTTAGAACTTTGGTATTTTATTTAACGCATTGACTACCGGTCGTGTTGATAGTTAATGCCGTGACACAGGAGTAGTTTGTACCCATATGCCGACTAACTTACTATAAGAAATAAGCAACTCATGTTATATTTTCAATAAGTAAAAAATTCGAAACCACATATATTTACAACTAGTGTCTAATCTTCATTATACGCCAACTAGCTGCATGGCCCGACGTTCCACGGGCAATCTTGAATAATAGGATATTCTCGCGCTGAGAGAAGTGAGATCACGTGAGGCCTCGGGATACATATTTTTTCTTATGCCCGGTTCCGTTTTTTTTTCCACCAAATATTGTCACTTACTTCCCCAACTAACGAAAATATTCTTTCAAATCTAGTCTTTTTATTACATAATTTTCATATGCCAGCCTCTGGTTTATTTTTTCTACAAATGTTGTCACTAACTCCCCCCCCCCAGAATGGAGAGGTCCGTTGAATGCTTAGTTAACATTTTTAAATCCAACCTTTTAATAACCCAGCTTTTCTTGGAATGCACATTTTTTCATATGCCCGCCTCTGTTTTTTTCCCTACAAATATTGTCACTAAGCTTCCCTAAGAAACGTAAATCTTTTTTCAATCGTCTTTTGTTGGATTAAAAATTCCAGTTCTAGCCTTTTTACTACCTTAAAACAGTTTGGTTTGAATGAAAACGCGAGAATTCTTATGCTTATAAATTAAAACAGGTTAACATGATATCTGTTTTGCAAAAGAAAAAATAAAACGAAATAAAAAAAAAAACAGAAACGATAAACGGTTTAATAGTACACCAAACTGATAAATTAAACACCAGAAGCATATATTTTCGTCTTGCCAGTATTTGAATAATAATGAAAAAAAACGAAAAAAAAAGTATAAATATTTTCCCCAACAAACGTAAATGTTGCGAAACATCGTACGACAAAAAAAGAAAAAAAAATTCAGGAAAACGATTTTTTTCCCGATGTTTATAAATACAAACTCCAAAACTCGGAAGCTCCTAAAATAGAAAAAAAAAATCTTTTATACAAACCAGATGTGAGAACAACCGATGTGACAGATATATATAGGAGCTGCCGATAGATGACGGGACAATATTTCATTCATATACACATTGTCACGTAGTTATAGGAGCTGCCGATAGATGGCGGCACCAAATTTCATTCATTTACACGTTCTTAATTAATATCTTTTTCACTAATTGTAATTTCAGAATTTCATTAGTTGAAATGGATTCCTTGGATTGTTTCCTGTCTTTTGGAACATTCTGCTTGTTTCAGGATTCAATGGTTCTTGAGAAGATAGCCGGACATAGATAGATACATATTTCTGTTTACCTTCAGATTTTAATAAGAATAATACTAGCATATATACCCAAAACGTAACCGGAAAATTTAATATTGAAACGTAGCGTTTCCCGCGCCAGTGCGTGATCTGTTCCTTGTAGATGACGCCACATCACGTGCTGGCGCGGGATCGGCAGTCAATGTGTTAATGCCATATTTCTTAACGAGAGTGCTAGAGATTTAGTTCAATTTTTATTAAAAATTAAATAAATTTATTAATTTAAAAATTGAAAATTGTCATATTCTTTTAAGATATAATTCGGATACTTATATTGTTAGTGACAGAAATATTTTTGTATCTAAACATATTGTAATCATCCTAATTTTTCAGAATTGATATTTGTTAATATTGCTTACATGGATGTCAGGATGTGCATTACATTCACATCCATGTTTGCTTCAAACTTTTAAAATTCTCGCCGTAATTATGTACAAGTTTTCATTATAATTTGTTGAAAACATTCATGTGTGGTCTTAGATTTGAATTATCTTAATAATTTGGAAAATCCCAAAGTTTCTAAGTCGCTTTAGTCTTAGATAGTTTAGGCTAATGAATCTAATGAGCTAATGAAATTGAGGTTATAACATAATGGAAAATTGAATACTAACTAATAAAGTGAAGAAAACCGATAATCATCAGTTTTCACCTTACTAGTTAGTATCACTTGAGAATTATGAAGAGCAAAAGTAAATAAGTGAAATATCCAAACGATATGAATAATCGACTAATGTTATTGGATTAATTTTAGGCTTGATCTATTTTTTTATTATAATTGATAACAGATCTGTAAATCTGGGAAGTCAAAGAGCCTGTATCAAACACATGCTGGTGTTTTAGCATGTTATAAAAACTTCAGGTTTGATTGAGAGTCAAAATTTGTAGCTACATAAGGGCTATATTAAGACGAACCTCGTCATTCTGAACTGTGGTCAGAAAACAAAGACGACTCTTGAGCCGTCACCCCGCCTCCAGTCTTCTTCAAACTCTCACCCTACGCCAGAGAGAAGATGCTCGACTCCGAAGGATTTAATGAATGTCAGGCCCTCGTATACGGTGGGTTTTCGGTGGAATTGAGTCTCGAATTTAAAATCCTCTACTCCCGAAGCCAAGAATATTTTAGCAGGCCACCACTAGTTACAGTATTTGCCTTGGTCTTGCCTATGTTGGAGTAACTTTCTCTACACAAGTGACCAAAGATTTAGCTTGACAGCTCATTCACGACGTATCTTCATCTCGGGGGAACATCAGACTCAATACCTTACCTCTGGCATCCAAAAAGGAAAAAATATGACAACTGGAGGGTCATGCTCTGACCAGGCATTATGACGCAGTCTCGTCAGGTGTCAGAGATTCCCTGACTGCTCAGAAGTATAGGGATATAGTCTTAAAAGCCTATGATTCATTTATCTGGTGCCTCACTTCATGTTTGTTCACTCAACGATGGTCGATGGTTTCTTGACTCAAAAAAATCACCTGTTAGGTGATTTTCATGTAAGTAAGGAAATTTGGCGGACAGATTGACAATTAGATCTCTAGACCTAACCCATTTGAAAATGTATACTCTTAGCAGGGAAATAAATGACAGTTTGCTGCCTTCTTTGAGAATCATACAGGAGCAAAAAATTGCATTCTTAGATCTGTATACTACAATTATCCATCAATTGTTAATTTTGCGCTATGAACTTGCTGTGCAACTGCTAAATGACTGTTAGAGGAAATCTTAACATCACATAAGAGACATTTTGCACTCGGTCATACAAAGTAGGTTTCGTATATTCATGCATTGACGAACCTCGTTGATAATCATGAATGAGTACTAGAACTTTAGCATTGGTATCATTTTTTCCTTTTACGTGTGCTATTATATGTCGCTGTTGTATATGTTGTGATGTTTCTTAGATATATGTCATTCAAATGGGATCATTATTTTTCTGAAAATTGACAAAATGTGGAAACTTTTTTAAATTTGAGCAGAAGCGTATGTATGTGTGTGCTTTATTTGATGAATTTCTTAGTTTTAACGAACTTTTACATTGTTTAGAGTTAGTTCAAGCATTTTGTACGATTTCATTAACTCTAATTAAATTTGCAGCCAATTGACAGTTTTTAATAGGTGGTAGGAATGTATATGAAATTATAATTGAATGAAAATATTTTTTTCCAGCTCAGTATGTTACATAAGTAATTTATGTTCTTTTATGTAAATCAGGTTTTGAAAAATTCAATGATTTACTGTTATACCTGAAAGACCTACTGTTAAAGATGAAAATTGCATGTCAGAAGATCATTTATTCTTTGTTAAAAAAGCATGTACAGGTATATAAATATTTATTTAGAGAGCGAAAAGATACTGACATAAAATAAAATAAGAATCTTTAGTAATGCAAAACGACCTGCTCTACAACATTAATAATTCTTTCCTTCTTCTAAAGCAAGATACATGGAAAGCAAAAGTATGATTTTTTAATTGAATAATTTAGTGCTTTCTCTTAAAGAAGTCTGTAGCTGAATACTTAAATAGTTTCCATCCACGAGGAAAATGTATTCCATATTTATTATTTACACATCCAACACAATTTCCATAATAATTCAATCATTCATTCTCCTCTGAAATAATGGGTTCAGTGTCCTCAAATTATATAATCTCCAAGGCAAGCAAAAACACTAAATGTTATCATAAATATGTGTTTTATAATAAATAATAAAATATTATCGAAATATTATGTATTAGGATAAAAAATTCAATATATTCTACAGGCAGTCTTCAGGGTCGGATTTAGCCTTTGAACCGCTTCGTGCAAAAGTAAAAAATTGCTCCCCTATGGAACTACAATGTAAACATTCTAAAATATATATATATATATATGGTATTTCTTTACATTTTTCAACGAACGTCGTCCGAAAAACAGTGTAACTCAATACTTATAATAACTTTAACTTTTCACTTAAAATACTTCAGTTAAAAAAACATTTTACAAGAATATAATTCAGACGAATTTTTTTTACGAACTTTTAGTTCAGAGAATTATCTAATTAACTCGGAAACATCTAAACTGCTACTTCGTACTCAATCCCTAATATAGATAGGTGCGATAATCTTGTTTGAGATGTTGCTGTTCGCACATAGTTTTCGATTATTTTTAGTTCGGAAAAACTACATTCCCCGGATGCAACACTTATTGGAAGAGTTAGTAAAATTCTTAGAGCAATGTTTAAGTTTGGAGCAAAATTCACATAGACATTGCCTTTTACATATATAGATTACTGGAGTAGTGCTTTGAAAGTTTTGTGCTCATTAGTACATAAAATTAGATTGTTTTATTGTTTTTTAGAATTTTTTAAGAAACTTTTCTAATAAATTTAGAAACTTCGTTGCGATTTTTTTTTTCATTTTTTTTCTTTTTTTTGGCAATTGTGCTCCCCTCGATTTTTTACTCCATGCCGGGGCACAGACTGACGGAGTGTTCGTCCGGCCCTGCAGTCTTGACGAATGCAGGGCTGAATTTAATATACAGGTGGAAACAAAATTATTTGTGAACATTATAATTACAGCGAAAGCATCCTAGAAAACGTAGGTTATATCGAGTCTATAGTGTAGGAGCTTTAAAATAAATATTCTTCTTGTTTTATCATGAATTATTTTGTGACCTTCCTTTATTTTTACGAAATAAAATTACTTTTCTCTAATTTTTCTCATTGTGGTTTCTATAATATTTCCTATGTAAATGAATCAAGTTAAAAAATATAATTTCATTGTTGATCGTATCAATTGTAATTGAGTTAAAACTATTATAATGCTAAACTGTTACATTTTATAATAGCTTATGAAACTTGAAACCGTAATAAGAAAGATTTATTATTTTACATAAACATGGCAATTTTTATTGCTCGCTTGTTAGAAAAACATTATTAGGGGATTCTTATTTGGAAGTAAATTGCTTTAATGGAATGAGACTAGTTCTTTGTCTAGTGTAAAAACATCGACGGATAGTGTGCGTTTCCTAGAAATCGCTGTACATCCAAAAAAATATAAATAGGTAAATTCTAAAATTGATGTCTCTTTCTCAAGAAGGTAACAGAAAATTTTCAAATAAAATTATTCATTATTTAAAAAATAAATTAGTTATAATATTTATTTTAATTAAAAATTAGTTATAATAGGTCGAAATAAGTAATATAAATAAGAATTTCAGAAAAACGCCAAATAGTTTATCTTGAGGAAAAACTATCATTTTTTTGATAACGCTAATCATGGAATTTAAAACAGAAAATTTGCTAAAAGTAAAAAATATTAGACTTTATCTTTTAAAAACTATTTTGCTTTTGTGTTTTGAGCGCCGTGTACAATTTTAGGTAGAAGGGGCGTAGGATAGATAGATTTTCATTTACAAGAAATTAAATATTGAACGAAGCTGAAATAATTAAGAGATAAAGTTTTCGTACCAGTTATTGGTGAAACTTCTGAGATACTCCATTGAAGCTCGACTGAAAATTCCGAAGTGTTGATAACTTTCAGTACTGGAGATCTCGGTGGATCTAAAGGAGAGACATAAGGAAAAAATTATTAATACATTAGTTAGAAATGGATAAGAAAAATAAAAAATAAATTTGAACGTTTCATAAATAAGACATTTATAAGGCATTTTCTTGAACAGTTTTATTATTCCATTCATAAAATACATCACAACATTCATTAAATTACATACTGTGGGAGGACATTGAGGAAAAAAACTAATTAGGTACAGACAATAATTATAGGGAAAAATTCATTACTATAATAACAGTTTTAACCAATATTCCTTATTAAATGTTTCCTTTTCTGTTCATATAACTACATTATACTGTATAATTACAATATATAGCAAGTTTATTCAGTGATTAAATCAACTTTTGATAACTTCTGTTTGTTTCTGCCTGCCATCTATGTATTGTTAAAGCAACTAAAACCTTTTTCAAATCGAAGGCGTCGGCATTTTTTTTTTTTTTTTACAGTTAACTTTCTTCATCACAACATTCATTAGATTGCATACTATGAGAGGATATTCAGAAAAAAAATAATTAGACACATAAAATGATTATATGCGGAATTTCATTACTATTGTAATAGTTTTAACTAATATCCCCTATTATAAATTTCCTTTTCTGTTCATATAACTGATGATGATGTAGTTCATTGGCCTCGAGAGGGGTCATCATCTACATCTCTTGGTAAGGATAAGCTTGTAGTGAACAATAAAAATTCAAGTAGAAGAACTGTGCGCATTTAAAATTGAATCTTTACATTAAATAACAAGTTTTTCAGTAACTAAATCAACTTCAGATAACTTCTGTTTGCTTCTGCTGCCATCTATGTTTCGTGAAACCAACTAAAACATTTTTTCAAATCGAAGGCGATAGCAAACTCTCTTCTTTACAGGTAAATTTCTTTAATTAAGAGAGTTTTTTCAAATAAGTAAAACTGAATTTTTTTAAAGGAAAATTTACTTTCAACACTTCCTTATCTGATTCCGTAGGAATTGATATGATTAATATCTGAAAATCTTCAATGGTTAAGTCAATTTATAAAAAAAAAAAGACGAAAACTCTGCATTACACAGCTTATTATATACTAATTTGCTTAATCAATTACCTATAAATATAATAAAAAAAAGCTCGACCGTGACAAAGACACATAATTTTAAAGTTGAAATACTTCTCTTCCTAACTCCCTCTTTTTTTAAAAAAATATTCATGCAATTTTTGACAGTAACACTCCAAAGTTATTCAAAAATTGTTTGGCACTTCAAAAATACTTAGCTTTTCTTCGACATTTTTGTTTAGAAAAATGTTTGGACAAAATTTTAATCGAGAATAATACATTGATTGACTAATTTAATTGATGACAGAGTGCTTCTTAACATCTTCAAATGTAAGTAAATTTTAGACAAGGTGCTTGCAAATTTATTTCTTTAGATCAATTTTTGTAAATCCATCAAAATAGGACACGAAATTATTTCGCGTCTTTCAGAAAAATAGAAATAACATTTAATTAAAATAATATATCCTTTCTTTGAATTAAATAATGTAAGTTAGTATTTAATACTAAAATTTTTGATATTTTTCAATTTAGAAATCGAAATAAGTCTATCTCTCTTCATGATTTTTTTCTGACAAAGAGATGAGGGACTCCAAATTACAGAAAAAATTTCACAAAAATTAAATTTCTATCACTTCGAATAATTTCTTTTTCAAAGAAATAATTCGATTAATGCAATAAAAATTTTCGGAATTGAAGGCATTAAATTAAGTGAAAAAAATGGTATGAAACCTGAAATTATCAATTCAAATTAAGACCATTCCATTTAATTTTATACTTTGTTTTTTACTTTGTAAACATCCGAAAAGTCATATAAGCAAATGTTCACTAAAAATTGGCAGTGTGACAGCGTTTTGGATATTAATAAAAGCCAAAAAATTTCTCAAAAATGTTTAAATGTCTCTAATTTTATGCCAAATAAATCACCACAGACTAGAAACAGAATTGTCAAATGCTTTCCCAATATAGCATTTAATGAATAAAAATTAATTTCGGTGTAGTGATAGGAGTTACTTGATGGTAACAGGGGTTTTTTTGAGATGGCATATAAAAAATTAAGAATGTATTTCGAAATAATTGTCATATGAAACGTTTTAACAAGACAGATATATTTAAAAATTTGTCAGCATGACATTTTTGAATTCCTTTCCAGCAAAATAAAAACCTAAAGTAAGATGATCTTCCCAGTCTGTAGAGTTTCTTATCATCTTCGTGCTTTTTTTCCCTATCCATTTAATATCTTCAATTCCGAAAATTCGGCATTCAGTATTTGATTGTTTCTTCATCCAAAAAGCTTTTTGAGACATTTAAATATTTAATTTTTCAACATTTTTGCGTATTTATAGTTGGATAGTCATTTTGTCAAAAAACGAACAAGAAAGAAAGGTAATTAATTAGATTTTCAAAATGATAATTCTCTTGAAATTATTCAAACGTGGTAGCTGAATTAATTTAGTAGAAAAATGCGTAAGGTATTTTAAAGAAGCGCGATTTTATGCGCTAAACACAGAATGGTTTTACTAGACAATTTCATACATCACATAAAGGAATGAATTTAAAAAATTAAATTTGCAAGAATTTCGTTTAAAATTTGACGCGAAGCTTTATGTCTCCAAGTGTACCGCCGAAATAGTTTGTTTTTTTTGCGCAAAAGCATCCTCAAAACAATTTTTTATGCCCTTTGATTGGGAGTGTCTGGAAGAACTTAATCTTAGTTGCAAAACTCATCTTTAATTTTCATAAAATTTTCAGAGACAACATTTCTTTTTCAACACTTTAAGAAACTTTCTAACTTTGTTTACATTAAATCAACATCAGTAGATGTTTTTCTCTGTAATATTTGGCATCCGAAAACAACGACATCTGAAGAAGGCTGAGTCCAAACGCAGAAAACTTTCTAAAATCCTAAAAAAAAATCTAGAAACAAGCTAACCGACAGCTTGACTTGTAATCTTTTGAGTTTGAAAACTCAATTCCTGCATTTGAGGTTCCTCACGTTGACACTGAAAATGATCTGGGCCCAGATGATCTCGATAACCAAGCATACCATTTAAGGTGAAATACAAAAACCAGAATTGGTGTTCCAATGTTTTATGTGCAGGCTCTGGGCCCATTCCGCCTGTACGGTATAGGATGAAATACAAGCGTGGACGATGCGATTTTTATAATTGATTTCATTTCTTCAATTTAATCTAAACTTTCGATTGATAATGTTTCATTTTGTCTTCAGCTATTGCTTTTGTTCGATTATGTTTGTTTTCTGCTATGCGTAAATTTTTATGATCAAGATATGATAGAAGCAGTTTTTAATCTATAATATAAACACCGTCTTGAGGACTCTAACGCTCCTGGAATGTGGGCGTGGCTCCGTGCCAAAAGTGGCTTGCCCAGAAGAAAACAGGAAAGGGGTTTGTTTCTCTTCTTAGAATCCAGAGCGGGGAAAGAAGGATTTCTTAGAAATCGGAGCGGTTTTCGAAGGGGAAGTGTATTTCCCTTATCTTTGAAAGAGAAAGCATTCAAGTATTGTTGGTAAACAATATGGATAGAGAAGATCCCACTGCAAGGAAACGAATGTTAGCAAGAGAGAGATCTGCACGATGGAGAGCGAGATAAAGACAAGAGACATTAAACAGAATCAAACCGAAAATATTTAATTAATTAGAATTAATTTATTTTTCCATTTCTCTGAGATCTTCACTTTCGTTTTTGCTAAAAAGGTTCCTTCTTTTCCGTACTTAATATTGGAATTGAATATTTATATATTTTTAAAAGCGAAAGTTAGTGTCAATGGATTCATCATTTCTGTTATTCATGCTTTTTTTACTTTTTCGTATACGAAGTATACAAAGAGAAAGTATTGTAATCGTCAAAAAAATCGAACTCGAGATTTTGACGAATCTCTACATTTTAGACCTCCCTGAGTCAGAAAAACACAATTTTGGAATTATGTCAGTCTGTATGTCTGTGTGTCTGTGAACACGATAACTCGAAAACTATTAGAGATTCAGAGATGAAATTTGGTATGTGAACTTGACACATAATTTGTAGGTTTCTATAAAATTTTGGACAAAATCCATCCACGGGAAGTCTGTCTGTCTGTCTGTCCGCGGTCATGCGAACACTATAACTCAAAAACTTGAATAGCTAGATGGATAAAATTTGGTACACAGTTTTATCATCATGAATGTAGGTCCGTATAAAATTTTGGGCCAAATCCGTCAACGGGTTGACTGTCTGTCGGTCTGTATAATCGCATACTTGCTAAGCATTCGTTTCAAAAATCTCCATGCGCATGCGTACTGGTAGCAAGAGGAAGGATTGCGTCACTTTGTCCTTGAGACGGAGTTTGTGATAGATTCGTTTTATCTCCTGTTTTGTTTTCGCTCGCTCGTGCCTTCGCATTAGCGGAGCTTGCTAGAGTGAAAAGCTTAAATATTACTAAGTTTTAATACATAGGCATCTCTTTGAATATGATTCTTCACCTAAATATTGTACAATCACTATAATCTACAATGAAAAACCTTCTGATATTCGTTGTATTCTGGGTTACAGTAGGTTCCATTTTTTTTATCCACGCAGGGGGAGGGAAAATGACAAATTTTTGAGCAGTATACGAGAAAGTTCAGGGGAGGCCACTCCCACTGGTTTTATTTCTTAAGCACTGAAAGTCAGATCTGAGATATTGTTGGCCAGCTAAGAGCCCGTCTTAGATGGGCAGAAACCTTCTAGTAGTTGTTTGATAATATATGATGTTGAAGTAAATTGTTGTCCGAGTTCGTCATCTTTCCGGGTAAAATGATGAAAATAATTTCTTTTTTTTTAATGAAATGTTTGAATCTCAAACTTTAATACAACTATTTTTATAAATTATCACTTTAAAGCAAAAACTCTCACGACTTTCAACGAATATTATGGTCAAGAAAAATCACTAAAGTTTAAGGTCGCCATCTTATCCGACTTTCCCCAATCTCCTTCCATCGATACATTTAACTTTAGTATTTATTAGCTAGCATACATTTCAAAATTATACGATAAAGCCCAATAGTTTAATTAGATTTCATAATAAACTTCAGAAAACCAACAAAATGAAAAATTTGAGAAATGTCAACGCATTATTTTAAAGAGAGATATAGCTAAATCCACCAATTTCCTGTGCAAACTTATTGTGGATATTCTTGATAAGATATACGTTATATAGCTTGGGTTAAAAACGTGGGGTTAGATATGGAAGACAAAGGATGTTCTCTAATATGATGAAACAAATATATGAAAATGAGAAACTGAAGAATTATTAGCAGAAGATATCACGTCGACTAAATGCAAAGGTTGCCCAACTTGTATGAGGGAATGCCGAAAGAGACAAGTATCAGCAATCTCTTTGTCAACAATTTTAAACAATTAAATATCTTAAGCAAAACTCTGTTCAATCTAATTTTATTGCATTCCAAAGCAGTAGACTTAGTTATACGGCTTGCAACAAATTATAGAGAAATATATTTTCAAGTCTTCTGATAGTTTATTTTGCACCCTTTGCAGTTAAAGCGAGTCTCCGGCGGACGTATATATACGTCCTACGTTTAAGTGGTTAAGTATAATGCTAAATTTAGACGAAAACTTCCTTATGTTTGGTGGTGTAATCGCAATTTTTCTAATTTTTTCTTAAGCTCTGGAAATCATTCTACATGACATTTTTATTTTTTAAATGATATTACAAAGCCACACGTTTCAAACCCTGTTCACTCTATCAGGAGCGCAAACGATTTATATTTGCTAGCGAAAATGACCTTAATTCCTAACTAAAGCCATAAGAAAAAAATCAATAGAACTTGAGATGACTTTTGTTGTCTTTATTAAGTGTTAGGTAATATATTTCTTTTTAAAAGACCACTATTAGACCACCGCTTGCCAAATTAAAACTCTCTCAGATAAGTGGTTGTTTGGTAGTCCCACCACCAAGGAAACGTTCAAGCATTTCGGTGTGGATTGAGTTACTTGACCCGCATATTCAATAAATGTTTATCTTAGAGATCTCAATTGGCTCTAGTCCATGGCTCACAGACTTGCACACAACACTTTTGTTCTTACAGTGACAAAGGAAATTAGTGAAATAAGAAGACTGCTTTAGAATAACCTGAGTGCGATAGGTTAGGAATTTCTGAATTATAATATGAATTGAAAATGATTTACTATTCTATGAAGATGTTTTTCTTTACAAAAAAAAGACACGGTTTCTGCAAATAGAATAAATCATTGATATTTTGATGTTTTATTTTGATATTTTGAGTCGAGATGAAGCGCTAAAATCTGTATAGATTCTTCATTACAAATAGGCTGTTATCGAAATGAAGTAGGTTTTTGTATCTTAACAGATTTTCAGCATTGGCACAACCTATTCAGACAACGCACTTGAAACCAATATTTTTTCATGGAAACATTTTTTAAAACAAAACATCGCTTTAAATCAAGAAGGGCGATAATGGAAAAGTCGCGTGAAATGTTTTGGAATCTACACAATCTGCTTACCAAGCCATTTTCAGACTCTAGGGGGAGACAAGAAAACGCTGCATAAAAATAGAAGCGACCTATTTTGAACGCGATAACGTTTAAACGTATTAATAAATTCTTTTAGAGGAAACATAATTTAAGAATCGGAACATTTATTCGGATCTCTCTGATTTAGCAGTAGCGACACTAGGATAAACTGCGTCAACAGAATAATCTTAAATTTTTTTACCTCTACTACTATTTTAGCTTTCAAAGACATTAAATAAAATGATAACAATTCTTAGCTGTGTCATAAAAGGTCGCGAGATTTCATTACTTTTGTTGCCTTTCTTTGGCCCAAAGGCTTGCAATGGATTAATTTTATTTCCCTCTCCCTTTAAATATGAATGCTTAGCTGTTTTAATATATTTTAAAATGGAATTGGAAAATTTGTTAATAACTAACTTATAAATATTAGTTATATATATATTTTTTATTTTACAAAAATAATTTTCGAAGACATAATATAAAAATATGCTTAACAATTGAAATGAAGCACTATTCACATAGAGGTGCAACAATAAAGGCATCCATAATTATATGAATATTTACGAAGTTATCTTTCCCACCAGCAGCCACAGAAAAACATAAAGGTTTTAAAAATCTTCAATGATATTTAAAATTTGTAATTTGGGCATTAAACGATTTCATACAATTTATTAAAAACCTATGGAAATGCTTTCTCTTATGCCTGACCACACTGATTTCTTCTCATCATAATGAAAATTTTCAACTTCTAATCTAAAAAAAAAAAATGCCGGAAAGGCAATTAAAGTAAATTTTATTTATTCATGTAACCGGATACACTTAACAGCTCTGTTCTGCGTAAATTAAAAGAAAATACCCGAATATCTATTGATTCAGATAAATAATTAAAGGATCATGAAAGAATACTCTATATTTCTTGAAAAAAATATCAAAAGTATTATTGGAATTAGTTATATGTCTTTCGGAATCATATTTACATGTCATAAATTTTCATTCGTTTATCCAGGATAATTTATAAACATTTTGTAAAATAAAACAATATTTAAATCCAAAATTAAAATCTGGCAAAAAACTGAGAAAAACAACAATGAATTTGGTAATATAATGAAATCTCTATATTCTATTAAGTTCAATTACGTAATAAGTTTTAATATTTTTGAAATCAATATTCTACATGGTATCTCAAGTTTATGTCACCGTATTGGAAACCAAATAAGTATCGAACTAAGTTGCATGTTGTTGAAACAACAGTAGTAATCAAAAATTCCATTTAAAGTAACGATGATCTTATTAACTTTAAAGACAAATACATCTGTTAAAAAGTTACGCAGTTATCTTTGTTAATGTTATAAGAATAATTAAGTATTGAAACTAACATATTCAATTATTATTACTATTACGCATCAAGAGTTATATAATGAAATACAAGTCAAAACATGCATTTTGCATAACAAAGTTTTCATATTAAATTTAGAATGTATTTCGCTTGAAAAAAATGCTTTAGGAACACGTACCATGTTGAAGCGTTTGTACGATAACTTCTTTCGAAGCTGGTCCTGCTCCTTTGCTGTTATATCCTTGTACAGTTATGGCATATTTTGTGTTTCTTCTCAAATTTGAAATCAAAGCTTCGTTTAGTCTTTCTTGCTTTGAAATATCCACTGTTTTATATACATAGGGTTCATTTGTTGAAAGGTCTCTATAACCTACATAATATCCAAGTAGATAACCCAAGGATGATGGTGATGGAGCCTGGAAATCAGAAAACAAAATTGGTTTTCAAGTTCCAGCCATTCAAAATAATAATTAAAATGCAAAAAAGAATAACAAAATGCAATATTTTGTCAAATTTAAAAAATATATATACAGTTATTTTGGTTTTAGGAATTGAAATAAAAAAATAGACTAAGTTGTTGAGAATATGGTATTATATATCGTTAAGAATTTTAACAAAATTGCATTTTTAACATAATTTTTCAAAAAACGCAAGCTTTGTTTTACGTTGAGAATAGCGAATGTGTTGATAACTTAACTAATCTAAAGTTAATATTAATGCATGTTAAATGCGCATTTGATTAACATTCTTTTTCTAAACATTTGAATATTTCAGCAACGAAAGAACAACAACAAAAAAAACTAACATACGAACCTTCCATGTCACTTTAACCATTGAAGAACTCAATGGAATAACTCTGACATCTTGAGGAGAATTTGCTGGAGCTAAAAGACCAATAAGCAATCAGAACAAGAAATAATATTCAATATTATCAAGAAGAATTCAATTTATTTAACAAGAAATTTTTAGCCAATTTGTTTAGCGGAAAAAATATTTAAAAATATTTGTTGACATTTTTTAGAATATTCGTTTTCAAAACAGTAAGAAAAAGTATGAAACTTTTATTAAGACTTTATAAAATATCAGAAGTAAAAGCAATTTGAAGGATAAAATATTGTTTACTCAGCTACATAGTGGTGCCATCTGGAGGTACTAATACGTATAAATGATAGCAAGAGTGTTTCTACCATGTAGAATGAGTTTCTGCTGCCATCTAGTGTCAACTACAGAGGGTTGCTATACATGGACATTTATATGGATCTGCTAAGCTCAAGGATTTTTGCGAAGTATTTCTGTGAAAGTAAATCTATCTATAGACTATTTTGTTCAAGGCAGCATCTTTTTTAAAGAATATTCTATTTCTTTTTGTAAATTATTTAATATTCCATCTTCCGTTTAATGTGATCCAAAAATATTTTGACTTTTGCTTGTACCTGATTGCCATTTTTATTTGATTGAAAAATTTTATTAAAAATCAGTAATAAAAATATGTCTAAGCACAAATACGTTCTTTCGCGTAATATAAGTAATATTCTATGCACTGATCAGATTTCACAGACTGAACCTCGTTTTAAAATTCATTACAGCAAGCAACTATAGCTATTTGGTTAAAAACAAATATTTCAAGCGAAGAATTCAGTTAAACTTATTTCCCTTAAGGCAACTGACACTTATTATCAATTTTCTAAACCAATGTATGTAAAAATAAATTGATAGTAAGCAGCTATGTTTTTTTTCTACTTAATCGCAAATAGAAAAATGACAATATATATAAAGTTATAAATGTAAGTTTAACGCAAGTTATATGGATATACTGGCTTTATTTGGCGTATCATAAGTATCACTAATTCTTCTCGATTAAAAGTGATGATCCTTAGGCATTTATTATTAATGAATCTTTTATAAAGCTTCTTTGAAGAAAAAGATTCAAACCTCCCAAAAGACAAAAATTATGGAATGTATATTGTGAATTTTACTTTCAAAAATAATTGAAAGCATTTGAAAGGTCTTCGCTCTATGAATGGTAGTAACTTTTTCTGTTTTAATATATTTTTACACTCCAGAACATTTAATTCTCTTTGAATTTTTAACGGATGTAAAGAATCAGTTAATAGGAACATGAACAATTTTAGCAAATTATATTTCAAGAGCAATGTAAAAGCTCAAAAATTAGCGTATTGTACATCTAAAATACTACATTTAATAAGAAATACGAACTAATCAAAAGAAAAGACACCCTACATAAAAAGATCTACCTATCGTGCTGCCATCTACAGAAGAAAAACTCTATCTTTAATTTACAGGATGTATTTCTTAATGATTATATTTTTGATGGATTTTATTAAATTTTCCGAAATATATAAATATATAACATGAAGTGCACTGTCAATGCAATTAATAATCATAATGAAAGTAGTACTATGAATTCGGTTGTTGTATTACAAATGTAAAGTAAAATAAAAAACAGTTGATTGTTTTCTTATTATAGCTAAAATTAATAACCAGTTAAAACGCTTACAAATAAGAAACAAAGATGAAAATAATTTATAATTATTTCAGTTGCACTTTTAAGAAGAGAAAACAGAAATTTTGGTTAATAACTTTTTTATTGGAATAATTTTTGGTAGGTAGAATATCAAGTTTTAAGGTTAGACACTAATTTTATGATTCCATTATTAGTCATTTTATGTGAATTTTTTTACAAGAAAAAATGTTAGACTGTGTTATAATCGTATTTTTGCTTTCGCTCCCTAAATTCAAAAGTCATTGTGATTTCAAAGACTAAAGAAACATATATGTTCTGAGATAGAAAACAAAATTCTCGTGCATTGTCGTAAGTGCATTTTATTTTGAGTCTGTCTTTCTATTATCCTTTCAGAATGTAAATAATTTTTGTTTCCTATTACAGATTTTTTTTGGCTATTCACTTATTTTCCAAGCATATCTATTAATATTCTGTGGTATAGCTATAATTCAGAAAAGCAAATATCGGTCAAGGAAAATGTTTAACATTTATGTACTGTGCTGCCATCTTCTGGGGAAAAACAATGCATTTGAAATTGAATATGTTTTAAATAAATTTCTAAAAACTATTCATAACTAATAATATATATACAGTAAAAAACCTGACATTTACTTCTTTTTCTTAGTATAAAATTTGAAAAAGGTTGCATATAACTTTAAACCTTTTTTGTACTCATTGTTTGTTATTTTTACTAGGTGGTACGCGGTTGTAATAATTAATTTGAAAATACTTCTCTAACATTTGGTCAGAGCCTTCTTTCTGCGAGTTTACAGCATCGTAAAGTGACAGGAGAAATTTTGCTTTATCGTCTAAATCATAAGCGCCAGTGGCGGCGATTGGTTAGAAAAAGTGAGGGGAGAGGGCAAAAAATTTTATAGACATCTAAAAGACCCTAGAGTATGGGTGGGAGACAATAAAATTTAAAAATTTAGTTTAAAAATTAGCTAGTATTCCAGAACACTCTTGCTTTTCTTATAATTCCTAGTTTTAGGCAGCTAAAATGAAATAAAAATTTAATTTTTCCCTGAAACAGCAGGGCTACGACTGTCCTCTTCGCTCGGCCCTGACGCGCCGCCACTGATAAGCTGTTGGGTTGGTTGTTTTGGATTTCTTGGCGCAAGAGCCAGCTTAGGCCATACTGCGCCATAATACTGCGCGTAAAATTTAAAACTTGTTATTAATCATGAATTCTTCAGTTTTGTTTTAGTTTAGTTTTAGTTTTAGTTATATTATTCCCGTTTTGAAGCAACACGAGGGCTATTTTGGGACGGACCTCATAACACACGAATTCTTCAGATATAGGCAGAAAAACAGCTAAAATGAAGATAAACAGTTAAAATATAAT
Organism: Araneus ventricosus; assembly: GCA_013235015.1. Classification (NCBI taxonomy): domain Eukaryota; kingdom Metazoa; phylum Arthropoda; class Arachnida; order Araneae; family Araneidae; genus Araneus; species Araneus ventricosus. Next base: position 22,720 of record BGPR01005802.1, read on the forward strand.
TCCAAAATTTAAGTAAAATACTCAAACCAACAAAAGGTTGATGAAATTAAACACATGTTAAAAACCGTATAGCTTTTAAGAAATTAAAAATATTTGTATTGTGTTTCTCACCCTGCAATTCAGACAGAGTTAAAATCGATGAATGAAGGAAATGGATCCGATGAATATTAAAAGACGAGCATTAGATTAAAATATGACAAATGGTAAGTTCAATATTATACATGGGGCACATGGGTGCAATCTCGTTAAAGAGAAGGCGCCTATGGCCACTGCTAAGCACTAGTTGCTTTTGATTCAAATGAACGTGGCTGGGAATCTGGCCAGTGTTGAGAAAAATGCATTTAAAGATGGGGTTAAAAATTACTAATTACTTTAGCATATTTTCCACTGCGTTAAAAGAAAAACATAAATTTATCCAACTTGATGAATTGTTTTTCATGTTGTCCCTCTAAATTGTAAAAACTGCCCATAGTGAAACAAAAGATTACAACGCCATATATCAAAATGTTAACTTAAATAAATGTTAAAAATTAAAACACACATTAAAAGTAATATTTTTCACGCAACGTGTGCGTAGATTTGTTCGATTTCACACATAAAACAGTAATTGTATCTAAAAAAATATTACATTTAGTATAATTAGCATTTATGATCAAAACATTAAAAATGCAACTTTAATATCTTTATATGTGTGTTCACTTTTACGGATATTATTGAGTAAAATGAGCTTTTAAAAATTCGTCATAATTAATAAAACATTAAGAAACTTACAAGAAATTACGGCATTCAGGATGTCCAAATTATTTTTACGGTCCCACACTTTTAATATTTTGCAATTTTTATGTGTGTTTTTTTTTCTTTTTTAAAGAAAATTTTCTCCTAAATTAAAGAGAAATATTTTCCTATAAATCATACCTTCTTCTTCTGTAGTAATTGTCAAGTCTTGGCTGGGCCCGCTTCGACCTAATGCATTTTCTGCGTGAACTTTGAAGGCGTACGTATTACCCGGATTTAATCCTGTTATTGTTACTTTTGTATCAGATGCTGGCACTCGCACACTTTCCAAAGGTTCATCTTTTGCTTCTAAAAGTACAAATAAAATACATAATTCTAAGTTAATTAAAATTACAAAGTTGTAGCTGAAGGTGATGACATTTTTATTGAAATTTCGCCAAATCATTTCGAATTTAACAGAGCAGAACATGTGGTCAAATTTATATTTGTGCGGCTAAATTTATTTCATTGAAATATCGTTAAACCGAAAATCATTGCTTAAACCACTGAAAATTACTGCTAATTCTTCATCAGACTTAATCCCTCACCCCTTTTAGGGAATTTCAGAATTATAAATAATTAATATTAAAATACCTTTTTGCATTTATATGTATGCACTTGTATTTAGGGAGACATTTTATGTTTGTCTTATAGATAATTTCATTTCCTTTCATTTTACCTTTCAATAATTCAATTTTTCGAAATATTTTTAAAAAATAATTAAAAATATTTCTTTAAGTCTTCGTGTATCACAGGTTGGTTTATATAGTCTTAGGCTCTAAAATTCCCGGCCTTAGGGGCCGTCCACAAATGATATCACGCTTGGAGGGAGGGAGGGTAGTTCGTGAAATTGTGACAGTTTGTGGCAAGGGGGGGGAGGGGGTAACAAGAAGTGTGACATCACACATTTTGGTTAAAATAAAAACATTTAAAATCAGCAGATTAAATTTTGAAATTACCAGAATTTGAGGGTATTTTTTTAACCGGGGCTAAAACAAATTTCATGTGATTTTTTTTCCACTTATATTCCTTTCTTATCGAAAAAGGCATTCAGGGTAGGTTCTGAGAATATGTTAGCAGCAGAAATTCTTCACCATTAGAGGAAAACCTCCCCCTGTCACATCCTTGAAATGCCCAACAAAAGATACGTCGCCCTACCTGGGTTAGTGGTAGAACTGGTAGTGGCAAAAACAGGTTATGAAGCGCTTATTGAAGCGCTTTTTTTAAAAATTCAATCTGTTTAAGAGTATTTTATGTTCATAAAGTGAAAATAAGATTTAAAGCAAAATATATCAAATTCCAAAATACTACTGTTTTCAATTGCTCCTTTAAATTAATATTTTATTACTATTGCATATTAAATAGATTTTTTGTTGTAAACCTTAATCTTATTTCATACAAAATAAGTACACATATAATCATTACTATTGTTATGCTCACAAATGTCATTAAAACACATAATTAAGGTTTAAAAATAAAATTTGAAATATGATCTATAACGTAGTGCTTTGTTTCTGAACTGCAAGTGTATGTTTATGTAATATAGCGTGACATGTGACAAGGGGGGGAGGGGGTATGGTGAAGTATGACACTTTGTGACAAAGGGGGGAATCAAAAATATTAAAAAGAAGTGTGACATCATTTATGGACAGCCCCTTACTGAATTTTAAAGCGGATTACCCAATGACATGCTTAGACTACCATGATTTCTTGGCCCATCAATGGGGAAATACCCAATGAATGGTTAGCCACGCCCTCGTATTAAGAGCGCTCCTTCCTGTGATAAGATTACGGTACTCAGGATCAAATTCATTCTGAAGCACCAATCATTACCACTTATGCGAACCAATCACTGATAGTTATGCCTCTTGAATTATCTTATCCTCATGATTCGCTCTTTCACATTCAGTGCTGTGTAGCATGTATTCCTATTTATATAGGAACTTCGTTGTAGCATATTGGCCTGCCTTCCGAAATATAATCGAATTATATTTCGCCTAAAACATACACACTTTTAAAAACATACTAGATATTATATTAATTAATATCAGGGGTAAATCCGAGACTATGCCATTTAAAAATAATTTTTGATACGAAATTATATCCGAGGATTATCTTGCCAAATGAATTGTTATGTTTCTTTTTAAAATGAAATTGATCGAGATGCATCTCATGATTGCTAACAAAAGTCAATTTAGATCCAAATTTCCTTCACTCTGAAGAGCATATTATAATTTTATGTTAGCTGAATGTAATGAAAATATGTTTAATACCTTTTTATTTTACTTTACTATATTTTCAAAATTGATTTACGAAATCTTTTGTCTACACGTTTGTTTCCCGTAGAAATAGAGGATGCAAGTAGCCGTTTCACTATAAAATTAGTAGTATCAAGCACAAAGTGCCTATTGACTTTAATTCTTTTTTCTTCCCATTTTAAAACTTATATGGAAAGTTTAAACTGATGGGCCGATTACTGTATTGAAATGCTGGAAGATTCTTGAACAGTTTATCTTACAATAAAAATGAAGTTTCTACACATTTAAAAATTTAAAAGAAAGTAATGTCGTATTGATAGATACATGCGTCCATAAAATCTCTGCCACTCATTTAGAATTTAGAAAATAATTTCATAGACAAATCTTACTCGAAAAGATATAATTTAAATACACTCTAGATTGATAAATATGAAAAAAAAAATGATTCAGTCTAATAATAACATTGCTTTTCAATTTTTAATATTTTAGAGAACTAAGAGAAATTTTCATTTAAATAAGTCAAGTAAATGATTTATTTTCTCAGGGAATTGGTACTGAATATACATCTGAAGCTATAGCCCCTTTAAAATAGATAAATCGAATTCTATCTAATAAGATGCAACCAAAAATGTGTAAAAGAAACATAGTTTTTTTCTCTTCACAGTTCATATTTAACAATTTTTAATTTTACTTTATACTGAAGATTAATGGATAAAAAATGCTTTAATAAAATAAAACGATAAATATATGAATGTAATAGATTACGATAGAAAACAACTGAAAAATAGAAATACTTTATTTAAAATGTATAACATTAAATGTACATTTCTTTTAAACCGGGATGGAGCGATTCAGACTCTTTCAGTACTTTGAACAAAACTGTGAAATGGAAATATCTTTAGTAAGTCAAAAATATATATATAAATTGCTTATTACAAAAACCTGCATCAACTTTACAGAAGAGAAATCAATGTCGTGTCGCCATCTACTGGCGCCAACAGAAATCAGAAAATTACAGTTTTCCGATTAAATACTTCGTATTTACAAGTGATTTAGAGACAAATATTGATATTCTTATGGACGGAGAACAATAGCATGTATAAAATTGGAAGTACTAAACAACAGCCTTTTGAGGAAATAAATCTTTTATCTGCTGAAATTTAGAAATTTCTAAGGTTATCGGAAATATCCTGCATGTTTCAAACGCGGTTAGCAACGAAATTACGTTCTCTAAGTATTTTAAATTATGTAAGCAAATAGTGAGTTAACTTTTAAAATATCTATAAGATTTGTATAACTTCTATCCAAATGCAATAATAAAGCAGTTAAAAAAGAAAATAAGTTGAACTTTATAAAACTTTTATGCAGGATATTTCATTCGTATTTTGTAATGTATTTTGTAAGAACATTAAAAAAAATTTCGAATAGCTTCAGTGACAAATAAGAGAATGAGTTTTCATCTTTTACACTTGTGCATTAATTTTTAACTTTTCCGAACAGGTGCTAAAAGGGCAACCACCAAGAACGAAAACTCTCCTTGAATACTGATGCAAAAATTAATGTTTTTAAATCATTAACCCCTTCCTTGTCGAATTTTTTTTTTTCGAATCTCCGACAAAATTCTTATGTTTTCCATTCAAGACGGGAAATTTTACCGCAAAAAGATGAAGTAGGACAATTTGCGTCATTTCTTAGCAATATTCAGAAATACAAAAAAATAATCGCGGAATATAACGAGACGTGTAAGTAGCGACGAATTCACTTTTAAGGATGCAATTTTTCTCTTCGTCGCATGCGACGCCGACAAAGAAGGGGTTAAGAAGCATAATACATATCAATATCACCTCGGCATGGAGCATTCTCTATTTGATGTATCTGAGTGACGGCCGCTGCAATACCTCGAGTACCGGAGTCCTAACGGCCATCACCTGCCACGCCCCGACCCCTCCCGTAGGTGTGTCGCAATATCATTAGTGAACCCTCCTGGGAAGCGAGAACCCGCTCACTTCTCCGATGGCTCCTCATCCGTGTACTCGAGGTGCCCCCCCCAGAGAGACCATTAAGAAGCATAAAAAGAAATTAAATATTGATATGATAAAATTTCATAATTATGTTTCAACTTTATTTTAAAAAATCATAAATGTGCATTGTTTGCACAACTAGACGTTGATAATTAAATCTTGACGAAAAAATAGGAAAATATAAAGTATAAATAATTTGTTAAAAATCGGAATTCGACAATTTAAATATTCTTTCTTCTAACAAGAAATTCTAGAAATTTTATATCAACTGATTAAAATGGTTTTTTTTTTTTTTAATTTTGTCGAAAGAAAAAGAATCTAATTTGTATTAAAGTCGTCCGATCAAAAAATAAACATAATATTTTTTGAACCACGATTTTATGATGACATTTAAAGCTCGTGTTTGATGGAGTGAAACTATACGGTCCCTCAACAAGTGGGCGAATTTTGCAGTTTTTTGCAAATATTTCGAAAATTATTACATACATGCGCAAGATTTTTTGGATTGCTACGTTTCAATATCTCAGGTTTGCTCTCTTTTAAAAATTTTACCATGTTGCAATTCACTTTATAATTTCAGACTCATGTTTAAAAATTTATTAAAATTGTTATATTTATTTTATTTATGAATTTATTTCATAATTTTGTTTAGTAAAATTGTGTTAGTGAGTGAAAAAAAATATATGAGAAACATACAGCAGATTCCGAGATGTTATCATAAGTTTATATGAGTCATTTAATATTAAAAAAATCATTTTTCAAAACCCTATAACTCTCGAAATTAACACCAGAACTCTATAAACATTTTTGGGAGATTAATTTCATGACGAGGAATCCATTCAGCGAAAAATATCGGTAGACGTAATGGAAAAATTTCGAGATAGCAGTTAATTAACTATGTCGGTTAATCTGTTTACTTAACAAACCAATCCCCTTCAGACATCGACACAAGTTTTGTGAAGATGCAATAATACATACCTTACTTACACAAGTGTCCCATATTTTTTGTTAACGACTGTACCACCCACATAATACCGCTCTTGATGTGCCTGTGCATGTGGATGTGTAAAATATTGGTTATTTTCTATTTGAATCGTAGAAGTAAATTCAGTTATCTAAGAACAGATCATCTGATAATTCTTGCTGATGGTAAAAGTAAACAATATGGGGTTGCCGCAATTGTTTAGGGTTGGCCTTTAGAAAGAATACATTGGGCCCCTGGCATTTTGCCAGTCTTGCCACCTAACAGTTATGCAACTGATTCCAGCTATAACACTTTTTGTTGCAAAAGGGATAACAGCGGGCTGTCCTCAAAAGTCTGCTGAAAAACTTTTCATAAGAATTTCTTTAGTGACTTTAAGGACACACTAAGCTTGTTGCAAATTCTACATCAAGACAATAATTTTATCTTTTCATTGTATGATTTATCCGGAAATGGAAGAACTGTCAATATTGTTGAGATAAATATTTAAAATAATGCATTGATTCACACGCACGCTATGTTCAAAACTTCTTAGGTTTTTAAGGTTTATGTATTTTTGTAACTCTTGCGTTTGTACCTACATATATATATATGCATTCATACATTTCAGTATGAAAAATTATTGCTTTTATACACTATTTCATCGCTTAAAATTTGTTGTGTAGATATGTCTCTCCATGTTTTAAACGATGAACATTCGCCAACCGTTCTACAATACAATGGCTCATAAACACACACACAAACCGGCAAAAATGTTTATTTGATTGTCCGCATCATAAATATCTTCATCTTCGTAGGTTGGGTCACTTTTATTTTTCATTTCTGGTGATAAATGTAAAATGAAAACACTAAATGTTGACAAAACCAAAAAAAACATCTAAAAATAATTGGCGAATAAACTATTAAATTCTATAAAAATATTAATATAGAATAACAGAACTAAACTAAAATTTCAGAAAATTCTTATAATGCGTAGTATGATTTACAAGTTAAACCGCTGAATACAATAAGAAATATTTTTGGTATATAAGAGCAAACATTGAGTAAAAACTAAATCTTAATATAAATAAAAGTCATTGTGGTTATGTGGCTATGTTCCACATCTCCTCCTAAACCAATGGACTGTTTTCAACCAAATTTTGCACATTTATTATTCAAGACAAGGAGAAGACACTTATGAACTTTTCGAAGTCCAAAAGTTAATTAAACAGTCAGTTAATTAGAAATTAACCGAAACCGTTTTTCCGCCGTAATTTCGGAACAAATTGTCCGACAAAAAATATTTTTATATTTTATCTTATAAAATATCTTAAAGTTTAAAATTTTACCTTTTCAATGATACCACTTTGGGGCCGTTCAAATATTACGTAAGCACCCAAGGGGGGGGAGGGCCCCCCCCCCCCCCCCCCCCCCCCCCCCCCCCCCCCCCCCCCCGGGAGTATGAGTGATGCTTACGTAAGACAATAAAATCACTTTATTTCCGAAAATCTCCTGTAACTTGCACAAATAATTTAATTTAAAAAAAATTAAATTTGAAAAAAAAGTTAAATTTGTCAAAAGAAAATTAAACTTGATTTTTGTAAGCTTAAACTTGAAATTGTAAGTAAATTAAACTTACATTTTTTTGCCATTTTAAGCCGAGTTAAAAGTTTTTTATTTGAATTAAGTCCTAAAATTTTTTTAAATTATATTATTACTGTTATACGTTTTGTAAAAAAAAAAGAACGGGGGGGGGTGGTTGTTGCAGTATGCTTGCGTAATTTCAAGAGGGGGGTTTGCGATTTGCTTATTTTTGCTGACAAGGGGGGAGGGGGGTCAAAAAATACCAAAAACATGCTTACGTAATATTTGAACGGCCCCTTTTATATCTGAGACATTTTCCCTTCAAATTTTATTAATTTTTAAAGTATAATAATTGTTAATTACGCGCAGACGATTTTGAAAAAACGCAAATTTACAGCTACTTCGTTGCTAGGCAACGGTTAGACTTTGAAATAATTTACCTTTATTTCCGAAATTTTTGCTTATTTTTATAAATATCTTTTATATAAGAAGAGAGTCAAACGTCAACTTTTAAAAGCCTCAAATCTAATTCAAATTTCAGTTAATTGGAAATTAATCAAGATTTTAGCATTTTCTGTGATATTTTTTCGAAAATATGTATTAAATCACAAAAACTATTTTTATGCATAATAAAAGTTTAAAAAATTAACTTTTCATGACACAGCTTTCATTTCCGTTCAATTCGTTACCCTCATTTTAATAATTTTTCAAAAATTAAGTTGTGTATAAAATTTACAATTTATAACACACTTTTTTTTATTGGTGCCGAACAAGAATACATAAGAACTGTTGATAGATCACATGAGAAGAATTTTGGATGAAGATTAATTTTATTTTTTCTATTCGTATTTATTCTAACGCTTTTTCTCAATGAAAAATTTACTATGTAATTGTTCCAAAACATCCGTTAAAATCTTTCTTATACTGCAAGATTTATGAACAAAATTTGAAGTACCTATGCAATAAATACTAATAATTTATGGAGAAAATTAGGTATCGGCGGTTTTTATAAATCGTCTGGTTCAACTGATATTCTCATTTTAATTAAAAAAACATTCCAGGCGATAAAATAATTTTGGGTATTGTAATTTTCTATACAAAAGTAGTTTTTTACATCAAAAATATTAGACATGAAAGTATTTTAATCCCGAGCAACGCGGGGCATAGCAGCTAGTTTCTTATAAAATAATAAATTTTTTGACTTATTTATAAATTTACGAATTCATTCTTTCACATTTCATATACAGCAACAGACAAAATGCAAAACAAAAGTGCATTAATTGTGATATATCAACGAAATTCCTTTATATCAACAACATCAATAAACAATCTAGCAAACATTAAAGATATTATTGTTTCTAAACATATACCGACCTATTCAAGAAAAAGTTTAATGCTTTGTTTCTGAAACTCAAGAAATTTCAGTTCAGAAAAATAACAACAATTCAAATAATTTTGGTTTAAAGGAAAATAATATAAATATTCGAGGAACACTACCTGTGTAACCAAATATTACCGTTAACTCCATTCTCCACCCAAGCAAACTTCCAGAGAAGTAATTTGAATAAATTTATATTAATATATGCGTAGGCATAATGGGGACAAAATATCTTTTGTGTAAACTAATTCTTAATCGATTAGATACATCTCTGAACATATTTAAAATGAATAGTGAAGCATTTTAAGAATAAACACAAAGGCCTTTCATTTGGGAAGTGTCCAAAATTTTTCAATTTGTATTACAGGATGAGCAAATTCTTTGAGTAAATATTTACTTAATTACAATGTTTCTGTACACAAAGGTTTTCTTAATGATTTGACGGAAATTTTTCTATTTTACAGACATAATTAGGAATATAAAACTTGTATAATGAATGATTCTTATTATCGAATTATCTACTAATTAGTAAGTATAGTTCCTACAAGCTACGACTCAAGTCGCGAAGGAAATTGTGAATTTGAAATGCAGTTATTTCAAGAACAATGGGAAAATTGTATACTTCGTCGTGAAAATTTCAAAGAGAGATACGTAGGTGGCGTATATGAGGGTCGTTCAATAAGTCCTTAGGAAAAGATAGAAAAACAAATAATTTTGGGTAGATTTTTTTTTTATTTTTCAACATAATCTCCTTTTAGCTCGATAAATTTTCCCCAGCGTTTCTCTAATTTTTTTATGCCATCTAAAGAATAGGATTTCGGAAGGTCCTCAAAATAGGCATCTGTTTGGGCAATCACCTCCTCGTTCAACGTGAATCGTTTTCCACTGAGCCATTTTTTCAAGTTAGGAAATAAAAAAAGTCACTGGGGGCCAAATCTGGTGAATACGGTGGGTGCTGTAATAATTCGATCTTTAATTCCGTAATTTTCGCCATCGAAATTGCGCAGGTGTGCACCCGTGCATTGTCTTGATGGAAGAGAATTTTCTTTCTTTGCCAAATGAAGGTGTTTTTAAACGCCTCGTTACCTATCTGAAAAAAATTGAGATGCGCGCTTATTTTTAAAAATCCCTAGTTCCAACCGTTTTAGGTTTCTTTTATTATTAATTTTTGAAATGTGTCACTTCATTTGTGTACATCCTGTATAATATTAGGTATACCTGGATGACAAAAACCCAAACAGGGTCGTCAAATTTGGAATTCGCTTTGTAGTTTGTGAATTTCGCTAAATATATGTCGTTTGGACAGTATGTTCAAATGTCTCTGGCAGAACGACCAGCAAGCTGTTTGACTATCATCATCTGTCCTATCAGCAAATATATACCCTCTTGGACTACACGAGTTTTCATTATGTGCTTCCTCTGGATCCAGAAATAGCAATAAAACTCTTTTTCAAAGAAAGGCGCTTCTCAGATGCCAACCTTGAGAATGGCGTTAAAATTCCTACGCACATGGATTTCATAGACAATGGAATGTATCTCTTTATTGCACTTGATATCTTTTGGCAGCCTATACATATGATTCTTTGGAATTTCCAATTATTTTGAATCAATTTCGAATTTAGTCCTTAGCCCTTAATAAAGTGGACAAGAATGGATTCCTTGTTTGTTTAATTTGATTCTCTCAGAGTATTTTTCTTAGTTTTTTGCTTTCTTTGAATGATTTTGATTTCCATTGTTTTTTGTATGCAGCTGCAATTGCACGCAACTTAAACATTGTTTAAATTTTATTGTTTACATTTTGTTCCTGTTTAATGCTGAAGTTGAAATGTTTTTAAATTTTTTTGTTTTACTTTTTCTAGTTGGCTAGACTCTGAGAGGAGTAGATAGATTGCTATAATAGATCGTGCATACGGTTTATTTTAAATTGTTTTCTTGATTTCATTAATTTTTTAAAATTTTGTGTTGAGAATATGATTTGAAGTCAAGGAGAGAGCGATTTTTGCTAATAACTACGTTTTGCTAGTAGAATAAATGATAAAATTAGGGTTTAAAAGTAATTCCTTTTAAATGGGACAAAACGAAAGTTATTATTTTTCAACAAACATTGACTGTTTTTTAGGTTTAATTTTGTTTATGAATGTTAAAATTTCAACATTAAGAAAAAGGCGATATAGTTTTCTTTAAAGTGCGAGTTCTATATTTAGTAAAAAGATGGAGAATTTTTCAATTTTTTTATAAAGAAGTTAGTTTTTTAAAAAAATATCATTGATTTATTGAATTAATAAAAAGAAGGGCGGTCTAGGAGATGCTATTAAAATAGGATGTTTTTTAAAACAGATAAAAATATTGTCTGTAAATGTGCTATCATATTTCCAGCAAACTTGTTTTGCAATCGTGGTGAGAAATTCTTCATAATATCTTCACAGCAAACTTGTTTTGCAAGTGGGTTGGTCGATTATGCTTTGTTACTTTGCAGGAAATTCGCTGCAAAGTTACCACATCAAGTTTGTCATGTCAAGTTTGAATCAATCATTGTTTTTAAGCTCTACATATGGGTCTTCGTATGACGAGGTGGTGAATAATAACGACCCAGATATGATAAAACATTTACAGCCTTTATAAAAGCATATGTGTTAAAATTCAATCAAAAGAATATGGGGATTATAGAAACAAATAAATTACGAAATGTAATGGAAATTCAGTTTGAGAAAAAGGAAATATATCCGATGAAAATATTCTTCAAGTTATTTTTATTTGAATGCGAGCCATGAAATGAAACGACCAAGGAAATGTGGAAAGTATTACCCCAAAATCTATACCCTGAACTTTAAGAAAATACGATGCTATAAAGAAAGGTTTACAGGTAGAGAAGACGTGTGACAAAGGAATTGCATGGATGCAACTCTCAAATTCTATTCTAAATTTTATTATCTATTATAATACGTTCAATTACGAGGACTATGTTTTCCTATCCGTTTTGAATTTAGGTCACAAAATATCATTTCGTTTTTGTCAAAATACCATCACATTATAAATTTTTATGACTTTACATTAATTATGTGACTTGTAAAAGTATATTCTTTTCTTTTAAAGTATTGGCATAGTGGAGGATTTCAGTTTTGGCACGATTTTTTTTAATTATGGGAATTTTTTTTTTCTGAAGTCATTTCGCTTCATCAATCTGTAACTTCACATTTGTGATCATTGAAACAAGAATATGTACTTAAATGCTTTATAGTTCTTAAAATCAGTTTCTGTCTCGGTCAGAATTGAAATAACTATCATCGTTTTCCATACTGAACTGGGAAAGAGCAATGCTATTATTGAAATATTGAATTCCTCTGTCTTAATTAAGTCTTTTTGTTTTCATATCGTATTAGCAATAAAGTTACTGAAATAAGACGGTTACGAAAACATGAACTTTCATCATAAGTATCTTACTGTTACCTTTTCCCAGCTTACGGATGTTTCTCATAATGCAGTGAACTTGTAACTTGTGATATTCTTGGGTATTGCGTGATTTAGCAATTTCGGAAAAATTTCGTCAATTTTTAATTTAATTTTAATTTTCGTTAAAATTTTCAAATCATTATTAATTTATTGCTTAATTGAAAGAAACATATAATTGATTCAGAGGTGATTGTTTTCCGGTATTATACCGGGAATCCGGTATTTTCTTCATCCTTAATACCGGAATTCCGGTATTTTCTGATAAATCTATTTTTTAAATCTTAGAAGTGCCAAAGACTCAAACTACTACGGATTGATTCTCCGTAGTTTCTACTACGGATTACACAAATTATAATCCATACTACGGAAAACTCCGATTTTTATTTCGATTTTAATTTTCACTTTCTTAAAAAAATCATTTCATGAGTAATTTCTTATAGTAATATGAAACATTTTTTATAAGAAATATCAGAAACCAGAAAAAAAATTAGGTTTTGGAATTTTTTTTTCATATGTTCTTGTTGTTTACTTGGGATTATGCAATTCAAATGAATTTTTAGAAAATGCCATACCATAACTAAGAATAAGGACCTCACTTAAGAATGGTCCTAAGAATTTATATATATATTCATTAATGCTATTCATACAAAATGTTATTATATTTTTAATATTGTTTATCAATCTTGATGGTTTCTTTTCATGCGTGTTATGGAATGTTATTGAAAACTCATGAACTAAGACAAAATAAATTAAATCAATTTCTTATGTGAAAAAAGCATATTAAAAATTGCATGCAAAAGTTGAATCTGCGCCGTAATAAATGTATACATATCCGTTCCCTACACGTAATTTTCCTGCTAAAATTTCAAGAATTTTTTTATGAAGCCACAATCACCCCTGTTAATTTAAAATGCCCCATTTTCATCAATAATTCGTGTTACAAACGAAAAAATGAATGATTGCTTGGTAAGTGTTTGTACTTGTTATTTAAAGCTACGTAGGTTTACATCTATTTTAAATTAATAAATGTTTAGTCCAATCTAATCTGACATGATTAATGATCCATTTACATTTTTAGGATATGTTTATATTAGATTTAAGAATTATATTTTAAATATTCTTTCTATTCATTGTATATTCATATTACATACTATGAATTGCATTAAATTTATTTAAAAACAAATATATTTTACTTCATTTAATTTAAATTTATATGAAAAGATGTGATGGGGAGGTTTTTTAATGTGAGTTTGGATTTAAACATTTTCTTTTAGAGATATATTTCATGCACAAATATTCACATGGTTAAAAAGTTGAGATATTTATAGATATATCATAGTTTATTAGTTAGTTAGCTGTCTGCAGAGATTTGGTATTCAATTGGATGGTTGGCATTAGTCATCATAAATTTCGGAATAAAAAATTTCACATGTGAAGATGAACGAATCAAAAATGTCAAAACTTGTAAAAAATGATTTATTTATTCAAGCAACACTCTAAAGAAACGCTGGAACTTCTTGAGGAATTTTAAAACTTGCCGATAAAACATATGTAAAGAAATGTCAAATTTGTGTTATATGTTTTCAATGTGTTGTCTTCATGCATTGCTATTTCGTGATCGTATATGAAAACTTGTATTTTCTTCCGGAAATTTCAGATGATAATTCTTGTAATTCTTCCGGAATGTTTTATGATACTAATTTTCATAAAACATTTTTTGAAAGAATTCAACTCGAAACATATTTTAATTTTCGAAATTAAAAGTATATTTAGCTTTTTTTATTTTAAAAATAAATTTTGAATTACTTCATTTTTATTCTTGTATAGCAAAACGCTTTCGATAATGAAATTTTTATTGCTACTTATATGGCAGCATGTCATAAGAATTTGAATCTTGTTTTCAATAATAATATTTATACTAAATTTTCACGGAAACAGTCCATTTCCACTGACATGCATGGGAAACAAATGATGAATATAATTCATAATATTAATCGGATATGCATACTTTTGGATCCTTTAGCAGATAACTAATACATTTAAGATGTCAATTTCAATAATAGTTTATTTTTTCACGACGATGCATAATAATTTCGTCATATTTCCAGAACTATATAAAATGCGTATTTTAATGAATTTTAAATTACTTATTTACTTTCTTTTACTACTTCTTGAATCATCAATCACCACTCAACGATAATATTCCGTTGCACTGTTTGAAAGATTTATGACTTATATCTGAGTTATTAGACGAAGAAACCAGACGTATAATATAATTATAAAAAGTTTGGCTAATATATTTCAAGGCAGGAGGATCACCAGAGAAAAAAAATTACAACAAGAAAATAATTTTAAATAATTCTAGGAGAATATTTCAGTACAATATTTGTTTGCAATGCTTTGAGCTTATCACTGGCAGTGGTGGTAAGTGGCGCAGTAGACCGTCAGCTGTTCTTTCAGTGGTGTAGGCAAGGGGCATAGATGTAAGGGGCCAGGACGAGTTTCCAGCTACGTGGACAGGGAGTAGGGATGGGAAAAACCTACCGGTTTTCTTGTTTCGGTTAACCGGTTTTTTCGGTTATTTTTTTTGTCCCGGTTATAACCGGTTATTTTTTTAATCCAATAACCGGGAAGAAAACCGGATAGGAAGATAGGCTCGATTTTAGATGCGATTAGACTAATATTTACTAAGTTACGAAGCTTTAAATTTCATCGTCTTATGCCAATCAACGACAACCACTCCCTCGAGTCTGTTGGTTAGCAGATTACTGAAAGAGCCTTTATGAACAGATAGATATTGGCCAATGGATTGATTTTTAGTTTGGGTTTTCAACTTCTCTTGAATGGATTGATTTATATATATATATATATATATACATATTTTGAGCGATTATAATCGCCAGGTTAAACCGGAGGTAAGAAAATACCTGAATAACCGAAAATCTTGTTATTTTCGCAATAGCCGCCATCCTTAACAGGAAGACAGAATGTGAATTGCGAAACATCACCAACATCCAACAAACACGGATCGATTTAAAATTTACAATACTGATGAATACTGTAAAATCTCAATTCCTTACTCTCAAAGGGTGAAAAGTATCCTAAACAATATACCTCTACGACCAATAGTTTTTGAGAATATCGAACACAACAAATGTTGATGTCATACCCTATCATAACGAAACTTGATTTAAAACATGAAAAACAGCGATGCACGAAATACAGAGGCAACAGTTCTAAATGGTCGCCTTGCATATCAAGACAAGTTAGTGCGCCCCGTGGAACGGTGGACTGAGTATAATATCCTCTGGGAATATGGCAGAGCTACGCTGCACATTCACGATCACTCCACATCGCGCAAATTCGGTCACACCGCTCCAAAACCGGTCGTCAAAGAGACAATCCGATGAGAATTGGAACAGTATGGTCAATAGTATGGATTTTCAACTTCTCTTGAAATCCATTTGGACTGTTGGGGCCTGAAACTGAATTGCGAACGTTCTAAAGACGTAGGAGAGGGGGAGTGAGTCGATCTCTCGAAAGCGAAAACCATAAAGCTACTACAGGAGTACCGTTTTGAAAACGGAAGGAGGAGGAGCAGTAGGTGATAGCTTTGCCATTTGCAAGAATGACCTACCTAAATGGATGGACTGAAAATTAGAATAGTTTGAAGAGCTACAACGCCATTTGCGCGGTGTGAAGTGATCGTGAATTCCAGCTTTAGCTTTACCTAATTCTTTCAAGTATTAGTTGAATCTCCAGATGACAATGTATGACACATTGTCCTTGACTGCATCAAGCACATATAGCAGGAATTTTGTAATAAAAAGTGTCCACAATAACGTTTTCTGCGGTCTTATTTGTAAATTTTGTATGTCCTTTGCATTCCTTTATTGTAGAGATATTCACGAAATGGAAGAAAAGTCTCTTTATGGAAATTCAATATTACCTGAGAATTTAAACGGAGAAATGAAGAAAACGCACACAAATTTGAAAACCTGATTATTAAATTCAAAATAAAATTTGTCAATAAAAACAGCTTTTAAAAACACACTCTTTTAGTGTACTTTAAATTAAATTATTTTTCTGTTTAAATTTTTATCTTCTATTTAGTCCTTGATATATAATTCCTTATAGTGAATATTATTGAATTTTAATATCAAAGTCTCACAAATTCACTAACAGGCAGATCCAAGCGTATGGAATCAGATTGAGTAAAATTAAGCGATTAACTAATGATTAATTCCTGAAAATACTGAAATAGTGAATTAGCGCCGAGAATTCAGAAGTGTACAAAACTGCAAAAAAGAGATAAGGGAGAAATTGATTACAATATCAAATAAGACTAATTAAATAAAAGTATGCATAAAACATATAGTAACAAGTCTTTACATAAAAATAAAGTGTCATCTTCAAAATAGGTAAATACATCTTTGTATCACATAATATAAGTCATTATATGTCAGTTAAAATTGAACAATGGATCGAAAGGTAACAAAACTCAGCAAATTAATTGTAAAGTAAGTCGAAAAAAATTGTTGAGGAAAGTTTAGTCCCAAATATTGAAATGTGAGAACTGCTATTTAATGTTGAAAAGAACCAATGAAAATTCATTTTCCCGTTTGCTTAGCAAACCTGCAATAAACATGAATTTAAGGAAAATATAAATAATTATGCTCCATGGTTGTAGCATCATCGCTTAAACTTCTAGTAAATGTATGAAAAATATTGCTTTATATTGGCTACATGGAAAAGCCTCAATGAAATTGCATGTTTCATTGACGGCTGTAATAGAGAATATTGAGAAAAATACAAAAACTTAATTTTTAAATTTAAGAAAAGAGAGAAAATAAATAATTGATCCAATGAAAGAAAAGTATGTGATGAACCTTCACGAGATAATGAATGAAAAATTGCCTGACTTGTTAATTATTTATATCTAATTAAGAATTTTTAAAGAATCGTTTTTCTCCCTCATTGATGTAATGAAATTGAAAGGAAACTTCAACTGGTTTTAATTTCATTAAGCTTTTCTATCGTAACAATTTCCATGAAATAATTCCCTCACTTCTTTAATTAAATAAAAACAAAGCAGACATTATTTGGTAAACCAAAACGTTAATGAGGATATTATTTTTCTTGATAAAATGACCACGTAATGATTTTTTTCTTGTTTTTAAAAGATTATTTAAAATAAACATTTAACACGTTGGCCATTTTTTCCTCCAATTAATCCTTCTGATAGAAAATAATAGATTAATAAAAAGTAATTTAAATAGTTTTTATTCTAAACTATATTTAGAGCTTTAATAAATTACTTTATTTGGGCATTTCTGTATTTGCGGAGTTCTAGTTTCAAACTGGAATGCTGGGGTTTTTTCCCCTTAAAATTCTTTAATTTCATTACCCCGATGATAGATATTAAATTACTTGATTGATGGTTGTGGGAGATACTATAATTAATCTTTAATCAAATGCCACTTATTATTAATTTCCCCAATGAAAGTAAATGGAGACATTCCACTAAATATCATGTTTCTCGTCAACTTCATAAGATAAACATGTTTTTAAGAAAAATCTGACGCCATAATTTAATGCTTCTATGTACTCTAGCTTAGGAAATATGTAAAATCTACATAAACAAGTAAGATGAGATATTAGTTTATAAATTAAGGCAAATGTTTCTTTGTCTATAAATACGAGGATGGATCTAAAAAATAAAGTTTACAAGGTAATAAAAAATTATATATTAACATTAGACAGAAAATACAAAAAAGAATTAAGAGACACACTTTACGATCACTTTTCCACATAATCATAAAATCTATTTAGGCATTTATCTGAACACAGAGTCAACTTGTTTAACCCGGATTGGTAGAAATCACGTCCCTGCACACTGAGCCAGTTCTCGGCAGCTGTTTTCACATCACTGTTTTAAGAGAACCTTATTCCAAATGGACTAGTGAGGGACCGAGGGGTCTGTTTTTAATGCCCATTTTGTAAGATTTTTAATGATAACTTACACATTTTTTTTATTTTACCTACTTTTTTATTTTAACTTCTGTTCGCTGGTGTATAGTGTTGAGTTTGTACTTATGTTTTATTCATTTGGATAAACTCTGGAGGCTAATCTATTTGAATATTTTTAATTCTGGCTCCAGATCTGGTGATTAAAATCAAACAAAATTGAATTGGTGATTTGGTTAAGATTGGTGGCGTATTTTTTTCCTTTTCATTTTTTCGTGTGAACGTTTGGGTTTTCATAATTTGCTTTTGTTGTTTCCCCCTTTTTAGCAGTGCTTGTAACATTCTGTGCTGTTTGTGACGCTTTTTTGTGTGTCATGTCATATTGACTTCTTTGAAATTTTTATGCATTTCCCCACCGGTCTGCTAAGGGCCTTACACCCTTCTGGGTAGGCTGGACAGGTGTGGGTTTTAATTTTTTTTAAAATGTTCCTTTAATTTCTGAAATATTAAATATTCACTGAGGCATCGTAAAGCCATCCGACACAAACGCCCTGGCATGTTGGGTGATGGTCATACTGCTGGCAAAACTCAAGAATTGCTGCAAAAGTTCAAACGGGAAGTCTGTAGCCATCCCTCCCACACAGCACAGATTTGGCATCCAATCTTGGTTCCAAACACTTATCGGGAACAAGGTTCTTTTCAAACAGTGATATGAAAACAGCTGCTGAGAACTGGCTCAAAAAGCAAAGACGTGATTTCTACCAAGCCGTCTTAAACAAGTTGGTCCTGCGTTCAGATAAATGCCTAAATTGATTTGGTGGTTATGAGGAAAAGTGATCGACAAGTGTGCCTCCTAATTATCTTTTGTATTTTATGTCTATTGCTAATAAATGATTTTTTATTACCCTTGTAAACTTTTTTTGGATCCATCCTTGAATTAAAATTAACGAGATTGAAACTAACATTTGTAGAATATAGTAAAATAATTCTGAATTTCTAATAATTTGTTTGGAACTATATATGATAAAAATAAATATGATATTGTTTTGCCAGCAGCAGCCAATAGTGATAATAATTCCCGAATAGAATTCATTAAAACAGATTTAACACTGACTTCATAAAATTTTAAGATGAATGAATGCTGTTCATTGAGAAATATAGGAATTGTCGTATTAGTTAATCGTAAGTGGTACAAAAACAGCTACTATGTTGAAATAGGGTCTGAATTAAATGCCGTTTTTATAAGTAAATTAGTGCGGTTCAGTAAGTAAATTTTCGAAACCCCTTATTTCTTTAATAAAAACGCATTACCTAATTAATAAGAAAAGTAATACATGAAGGAGTTGAAACGATAACTGTTCTGGGAAAGTTAGGTAAGTCTTTTAATTTTTGGAAAAACACATTGGGAAGGAAACTAAATTTTAATTATGTAGATCGTAGTAAATTTCTCAAGATATTTTCATTCAGTTACCTGGTAACGTTTCTTACAGAATATGTTTTTTGATTCAATTTCTGAAGATTTATCCATATGAGTTATGAATATCAGAATTAAATAAGGATAAGGGGTAAATGCTATTTTCAAAGTTAAATGAATCCTATTTCTTTTTAAAATTTGTTTTGGACTAAGGTATTACTGAAAGGACTAAATTAGACAGTTACCGGGTCTATGCGTTGTGAAATGAAATGTTCCTGCAGACAAAAGTAATGGTTGTTATATAATTACATAGTTTACTAGGATATACAAGAATAAATTCAGGTAAGCAATCCTCAGATCTCATCATCCCTGAGACCGGAAGGATTAAAAGAATATTTATTTCTAACTAAGACAAAGATACATTTTTGAGGATTGCCCTTGGAGATAGCTTGTTTATCTGGAATATTAATGTATAGATATCAAATAGAAATTCACAGAATACGGGAATAGATACACGTAATAAAAAGACAAAAAACTTGAGCGCATATTAAAAGGTACGTATGCTATGAAATAAAAGCGAAAGTTAAAATTCAGCTGTAGAATCAATATTTTAAGAAAGTAATAAAGTTAAGAAAGGAAATTAGAACAGTTACCGAAAGAAAGAAACAGCGGCAAAATGTACATACATGTTGAAAAATTTGATGAAACAATGAAATTAGTCTGAATTTTAGACTAAACAAAAAATTCTGCAAAATATATTTTAAAAAATGGGGGAAAATCTCACTATAATTATATGATTCAAAAGGCAATTTTTAATATTAAAGATGTATAACAACCATTCTTGTGAAATCGTTGTTTCGAAAGAAAAAAAAAACGCAAAAAAATCCCCAAAACACAGCGGAAAAAACACCAATATTTCTTTTAAATTTTAACTTAAACTAACAGAAATTTTAAGAAATGTTTGGAATTTTGGAAGTTGACAGTTTTGAAGAACACATATGCTATATTTCATCAATATAAGATGCCAACTGTAGATTTGTATAAAAGAAACGGAAACTAACAAGCATTTATATTGGCATTTATACATAGAAATTTTAAGGAAACTGGAAAAGATAAAAAATATAAAAAAATACGGAAACACTTCAGTGACACTCTATGTAAATCCAAAAGTACATACATATCTCTAAGGCAAAAATGAGACATTTAATTACAAGGATAAGTTTACATCAGGATTTTAAAACTACTGAGATGATACTGAAAACAATTTCACCGAAAAAGTTTGGAAGATGCATAATTTCTCAGAAAGGTTTTAATTATTCAGACTGTAAACTTTCGATGACCCTTTCATTCTGGAGGCACAGCCAGCTCTTTACAAAAGAATTCTGTCACGCCTCGTTACATGCAGAATAAATTAAGGCACACTTACTCCGGCTCTGGTTATAGACGACGATGTAACCCGTAATGGGGCTATTCCCGCTAGATGGCGCTGTCCACGAGAAAGTAATTTGACGGCTGGTGACTTGAAGCAGCTGCATTCCTTCAGGGCTCTCGGGAGGTGCTGGAAAAGACGACCCCCAGGGGGGCAGAATCGTTAGAGATAAGAGAAGACAAGGGAGAAAAAGTGTTAACAGGCGTGAGTTAACGAGATTGGAGTGAATCGCGAGTCACCCTCCCTACCCTTCTCCTTGAGCTAAATTACCGAAGGGCACTGATTATTCCATCGTTAAGGAACTACTGGTATTTAAGGACGTGGAGGAAGATGAGTATTGAATAGAAGGATTGGGGTGAATATGATATTCCTTCATGACATTTTTTTTCTCTGAAGCATAAGGTAAATGACGAAAGGATTTCGGTGATTAATAAACACTAATCGTAAAAATAACGTCTGCGCGAGTTCGAGATTTTTGAAGTCACACCTTGGAAGGACCATCTAACGACAAAAGAATTCAGAAATTTCGAATGGCCATCATAATGGTACGTGTTTCGAAATTCTCTTAGCTTTTCTGTTATGAAGAGTACTTTGGTGCTGACTGTGAGAATCGAACTCAGGTAATACTGCCGTCGATTTAGAGTAAAAACTCATTAGCTACAGAAAAAAAAATCACCGTGAAGTTGAACTTTTTAAAGATACCCAAATTTCGTTTGGGATCCCTTTTGAGAATTTTTGGATTAGGAAACACTTACAAAGCGCGTATCTATTGGACCCGTGAAAAATAATAAAAAAATTAAATAATAAAAGTATGTTACAATAAATTATGAGAGTCATTTCTTTAAATTCATTTATTTTCCATTTAATTTTTCTAATAAAAATTTTAAAAATTTAATTAAATTTAAAATATTGAACTTTAACTTTTTTCCTTATGATTCACTGAAACCTCTTTGGCTTATCTTTTGCTTGTTTATATATCCAGAATAGTCAAAAAAATGTTTCGAACATGAATGACGTCCCGTCATTCTATCGTTATGAAATTACAGACCATGATGAATTTGAGAGATTGATGTTAATACAATATTTCTTAATGAGTGTATACGGTAAATGAAAAATGGATATTGGTGTTTAATAAACAGAAAAATAGCATATGTGTTGTACTACCTTAATCTTAGAGATATGTCTCAATTCATAGCTACTCATCTTGGAAGGTACGTCCTACGAAAAAAGATTTCAGAAATTTCGAACGGTCATCGAATAAAATTTAGAAAATGAGATCAGTGGCGTAGTGACCGGGGGTTAAGGGGAATATAAATGCCTCGGTCGCCAGCTTTAAGGGCTGGATGGAGTCATACTGGGTTTACATTACTTTTCAAAGCAAAATAAGAAAGAGTTTAAAGATAACTTTCTCCGGGAACCATTTACAGTTGCTTAGCCATTAATAACTAGAGGAGCGAAAAATAAAAACATTTTATCCTCCTGCTGCCACTTACCCTAGCTTAGCCACTGGCTATGGTGACAAATCATTAGTGCGTTTATGACACTTTTTAAAGTACTATCAGGGGGCGAAAAAATGCCATGTCCCACGAGCCGTTCACGCAATCTTAACCACTAATGATTATGGGGGGGGGCGAAAAAATCATATTATGACCCAGGCGCCACGTATCCTATCTACGCCACTGAACGAGATCGATTTGTAATTCCTTTACATTATCTGTTGCTATAGGAAGGAAATTTGATTCTTATAGAGCAGATTAATCTCATAAAATATTAATCTTCGATTTAGGCAAATATTCATTATCTGAAGATAAATGGTGTGTGTTTAAGTTAGATCTTTATATAAAATAGCCATAAATATTTCACCAAATTAAAATTTATTCCCATTATATCCGATATTTCTTAAAATATATATTTTAAGAAATATCGGGGAAGTAATTACCCGATAAGTACCTTATATCAAAAAGATTTTTTTTTTTGCATGGCAGCAGCCAAAACTTTTTTAAAGCTCTTCTACGAGGAAAAACTGCATTCCCTACTGAAAATAAGCATTAATATATTAATCACTGGATAAAGATTTCTTACAAAAATTGTTGGATAATTAATAAAATAAATTAATACTTGGTTTTATTCAGAAATTTAATAATTTTTAAAAAATGACTTGTAGCATGGAAGGAGTAAATTTAATTTTAACGTGAACATTATTATTTGCTAATAATTCGATTATAATATCACAAATAGGGACTACAAATTTTCTCTTTAAAAATTAATAAACTAAAATTTCGGCTGCGACTATACATGGAAATAAAACTGTTTTCACTACTGTATATTATATAACTGCTTATAAATGATTTCAGCATTCTTTTCATATTTCTATTGATATTTTTAATCAGGCTATTAATTTATGGATGCCCTGTATTATGATGCTTGTGTTATGTGTTTTAAATTACTAAACATTATAATTAATATCTTCACTCTGGGAAAATTCTGAATTATTTAATATTAATAAAATGAAGTCTGGAAAATGTTTTCAATACAGTCAAAATATTCTAAAACAGCAAATAAAAAGTAATTTTTATTATAGAAACGAAATTGAAAACTTCTTTCATCTTAAAGTATGGCGGAAAAGGGGATTAGTTCCTTAAGAGCCAGTAAAACCTTTTACATTCAGAAACAGAACTTCTAAAGTTATGTTATTAGTCATAACGTCTTCCTGTAGTAACTGAAAGTGGTTTCCTCTAACTCCGAGTTTAGTGTTTATTTTATATCCTTCTTGAGATCATAAATCTTTTAATCTATCAGATGGTATATGGCATGTTTCTAAAGAAGAAAAACAAAATTAAAATTCTTCCAGATTGAACTGAAAAAGAAAATAACGTTCTGAAAACGTAATGTAAAATTAGCCTGATATTCTTATGCTGTAGCCGGGATCGGGTAGAGTGATTCCGGAGTCTTTAAAACACAGACAGCTTGTGATTGCCTTCAATATCTTTGACAAAAAATTCAGGCAATTTTAATTTTAAAAAATTGCAGGGTTTCTGCAATGAATGTCAACAAGAATTAAAATTCCTCCGAAAAGTTGAAGGTAAAAGGAAACAAAACTTTCTTGTAGAAAACCAGACAGTTT
Source organism: Araneus ventricosus (assembly GCA_013235015.1). Lineage (NCBI taxonomy): Eukaryota > Metazoa > Arthropoda > Arachnida > Araneae > Araneidae > Araneus > Araneus ventricosus. The sequence continues at coordinate 47,080 of BGPR01005802.1, forward strand.
GTGATTGCCTTCTTATGCAATATTCTTTGACAAAAAATTCAGGCAATTTTAATTTTAAAAAATTGCAGGGTTTATGAAATGCACTAAACAGGAATTAAAATTCCTCCAGCAGTTGAAGTGCAAAAGAAGGAAACAAAACATTCTTGGACAAAACCAGACACCTTGTGATTGCCTTCTTATGCAATATTGATTGACAAAAAAAATTCAGGCAATGTTGACCTGAAAAAATTTCATTAAAGTTTCTTAAAAAATAATCACACTATGGGGCTCTTTGGTTATATAATGTCACTTAAATATTTCATTAGGATTTTCTCTTATCTCTATTCTTTTCTTATATTATTCTTGATTCATGCATTTCTCTGTAGGCAGGAAACCCTTCTTCGCATAAACAGACAGAAAAGTCCTTGCTATCAAAAGGGATCCATAATAAAATCTATATGAGCACGAAAGTTGTAAGAAAAATTCAAGAACACCTGAAACAGAATTCATTTATTTGAACAAATAAAGATAAAGAAAATCACATCAAATCATATAATTTTAATTATTAATAGCCAGGCAAAACTGTTCAATTACTATCTTAAATTTGGAGAAGTCATATATTAAATTAAGTGAGTTGTTTCTCATTGAAAAATGTATTAAACCACTTTGACCTTTGAAAACCCAGCAAAAAAAAATAAGAAATCAAGTCATAAACATAGTATATTTATCTGTAACTTAGCATATTATTTTGAAATTACACGAGATATATTGAAACAAATTTTAAATGAACCAAGGATACATGAGGTGTTATCAGCTTAGATAATTTTTTTATTTCACCAAAGTAAAGATGTTTAACATTTGCCTCATGGATGGCATAAGAGATAGTCATATAATTTCTTTTCTCTCCATATGGAATGGAACCACCTTTGAATTACTAAGCCAACAGAATACATATTTTTCATTACTAATTTGTCTCTAATCCAATCCTTATGAAGATAGTTCTAATCCCCCAGTTTATTAGATCATCCCATATCCACTCACTTGGATGGTAAATGTAATGGTTACAAGCAAAAGAGTATGGGATAGAGATCTGCTCTATCTCACCTTCCCGTGTATGAGGGATAGAGGGAAGATCAAAGTAGATAACCCCATGGGCGGATGAAAGGACGAGGGATCTTAACTTCGAATGACTCGAGAAAGATGGAAAATATCTTCACGTATCTTCTTCAAAATGTCTGCTTCAAAATTATACTTGAAATCCCCTTTGCTATGTTCTAAAAGCTTTGTAAACTGCTATTTTATTCAACAGAATTTCATACAGAGGACCAATGTCAATCGAACAAAGTTTCCAAACAAATAACCTTGGATCTGAAGCCCAAAATTCTACAGCTAATAACAAAAAGGCATGTAATAAAGTTATAATTAATGACAAACTGTAAACTTAAATGAATAATGGAAGATTTAATTGCATAGATAATTCGCTTTCATTTAGGGTCATCATGTTTCTTAAGCTGCTTTGTTTCGTTCCACCAAGAACAATCTCATAAAATGATTTTGATCTTTATTAACAACGTAATTTGGTACTTCTTTATAGTTAATGCCACACGATAATACAGATTACTTGAATTTAACTGCCTAGATAATTCGTGTTAATTTAGTGCCAGCATGTTTCTTATACTGATTTTTTCCCCTTTGTAAACAATCTCAATCCAAACCATAGAGAACCATAAATATTGTTATCTAGAACTTCTTTATACCTTACGTCATATGATAAGACAAATAATTCAAATTCAAAAAATATTTATGTCTTATTTTCTCCTTAGACAATTAAAATTTGTTTTTTAAAATTTAAGTTATTTGTCTTATCATATGGCGTAAAGTAAATAGAAGTTCTAGATAACAATATTTATGATTCTCTTTAGCATGGATTGAGATTGTTTACAGTGGTAAGAAAAATCAGTATAAGAAACAGGATTGCGCTAAATTAACTCTAGTTTTCTAGGCAATTAAATTCAGAAAAAATTAAACACTGAGTAGATGCTTGCATTTAGATAAAAGTATCAAAAATAATCGGTTATCGTCGCTTGACGTACAATTTTTATAGGCATTGAAGGGATTACAAACATAGTTTCAAATTGAGTTTAGTTTAATTATATTAACGTCCCGTTTTGAAACAACACGAGGGCTAATTTCGGACGGACCTCGTAATTTTGAACCACAGTCAGATGCGAGGGCACCAGAGCTGGCACCTCTCTCTCAAAACTTCCGCGCCAGCCCGACGGAGGACGTTTGTCCAATACGTATGATTTAGCGTGCAACAGGCCCTATACACGGAGGATTTTCAGTGGAGTCGGGTTACGAACCTGGAGCCCTCCGGTTTCAAAACCGAGACCTTACCACTAGGCCACCGCGGCCTGTTAAACGGAGGATGAGGGAATAAAAAAATTATGATACTGCATATAAAGGCGTTGTAGACAATATTTATTTGAAACCAACATTTTACTTATTTATTTCCTTGAAAGGCAAAGAAAAAATTTCTTTAAGAAGCTACTGACTGAACTTAGTACGAAATCCGAAAAGCCTATATGCTAGGTTTCTTAAATTATGAGATAATTCGATAAAAATATTTAGATATCAGAATATAGATTATTTGAGCAAAATATCTTGTCTTCTTCTCAATAATTCAGGCAAATAATAAGTATTCTATAAAATACGGATTAAAAAAAAAAAAAAAATCGGTCAGAAATCAGCTAGCGAAATGCAATCCGCAGCACCAAGCATAAATTTAGGAATTTTTTAAAAACAGAAATAGACAAAAACTTCTTAAAAATCTGCTATAAGGAACAAAATTATGAAAGGAGCTATGGAAGACCACCACAATTTTTTCTAACTTTTTGTATGCATACACTGATCTAATTTTTGATGTCTCATGAAAATCATAGTCTTTGCTGTTTGGGCCCTGCGATAATCTTATCTGTCATTAAAGGTAATGCTGTATGATCATGGCAATGCACTGTTTCTACGCCCATCTTAACAAATTTGAGCACCCTGGGCTAAAGTTACTTGGCGCCCCATCAGAACCTTAACTTGCAATTTGAGCGCCTATGGCCCAGTGAAAATACCTACCGAATAAAATAATCGTGGTGATAACAAGTGTCAGCGTATGGTTGCCTACTCTACTTTATCTCTCATAATTTAGTAATTTCTATTATACTCGTAGTTTAGAAATTTCTCACTGATTATCTATATGTATATTTTTTAAATTAATATTCATGTTTACACGAAATTGCAAAATAGATGACTTTCTAGTTGCAAGCCCTAGTCACATTTTTACTTTTGAAATATTTAAAATTATATTTTAGTAATTTTTTGGTTCAAATTTAAAATATAATCAGTGTAGTAAATTTTGATGTGCACTCGGATCAATGGTGGCTCTGGGCTACAGCTCATTTAGCCCACTAGATTAGAAGTCCCGATGGTTTCAATGATGGGAATTAGTTTACTACTAACTCCTCCTTTTCATTGCAGACTGCATTGGATTTTTATAATTAACGAGCAATATATCAATGTCTTTTCAAAATACATTTCATTAAATTAATTCCAGCTCTTCAATGAGAATTTGTGGAACTTGTATCAAGTTAAAGACATAAAATTCAAATGAATTGAAAACTGTGACAATCACATTTTATCTCGCCCTCTTACCAAAAGATGGCGCCACGATAGACTTAAACTCACCCTTCTACCAACAGATGGCACTGCAAGGACTTTTCGCTATTAGGCACAAGGAGAATGGTCAGAGACTTTTGACTGTTCTTGGGAGAAGGGTCGCTTTTTCCCTCTCACTGGGACCGGTCGATCGAATCTTACCATGCGTAGCGAGTTGGAGAATATAACTTGTCAGTTTATGTAATCTTAGTTAATCCAGAATTATTTTATGTGGAAAGTATGGGAAAAATAAATTTAATTTAATTTAACTATGGCCCAGCACCATTAACCGTCCATTCACCTCCTGTGAGCTAGCCGGATAGGTCGGTTAAAAAACAACATTACAAAAAACAACTAAATAACATGTTTATTACTGAATAATAACAATAAATATAGCATTAGGACATCAGAAACCTGTTTTAAAGCAACTTAATTTATCACATTGACATTTCACATTCACATGGCCCATATACAAAACACTCGAAAGAGATAAATATTTATTTTATTAGTTAATCATTATAAAAATTTAGACTCGGGGATTTGAGTACATGCTTTCTGACCCGTGTTTCAGCTGAAGCTGATTTATTACAGTTCACACTACATGGCGGCACTGTTCTTACCGGTAGTATGCGAGGAACAGTCCTTGAAGTGAAGAAGTCCCATTTGTTGCTGTATAAATTTAAAGCGCAAAGAAGAATTTTCAAAATGAATCACTGCTAGTGAATAATTCATACAGCAACAGGAAGGTTATGGGCAAAATGTTAAAATTTAATACGACACCGCAATAACCAAAGAAATAACGGTGTTTCTTCAATATTAGACGAGGCAATTCTGTCAAGAAGAACTGGAATAAAAATTATCCAGTAAAGGCCATAAGTTGCCAGTGATAGAGTAAAATTAAAGCTAGAGACAAAATGCTGGAATTTGATATGAGGTTGCAAAAACTGAGCTACAGCATTTTTTTTTAGAATAAGACATAGCAATTTTGTAAAGAAATACGTGCATACAAATTATCCTTTAACTGTCTTAAGCCGGTAGTTAATTAATGCTTAATTGCGCAGCAAATAAAAAAAACCAAAGGCGGAATATTAATACTCGGAAAGAAAGAGAAAATTTAAGAATTAATTTGTATCTCAGGTTAAATCCCATACCGAAATGATGAAAAACATACTGAAATTATTAATTCAATATGATATTTTTAACTGTGATTAAATAAATTCAAAGAGAAAAATAAACAATTTATGCATGAAGCATCTAGTAGAATCCGCTCACATCGAATAATAATTTATATAAAATGTTCCATGAAAATATATTAGCAGCAGATTATAACAGCAACTTTTATAAACAAAATAATAATCGTAATCATAATTATTATTCTGAAAAAAATTATGTTACATAATAACCAAAAGTAATTATCTGTGAATTTCATTAAAATGATTCATGAAATTCTATAAAATTCTATTCTGAATTTCAATAAAGGTTTCAATTAGTAATATTCGCAATATGTGCTGTATAAAGAAATTTTAGGAAATGTTTTTATTGTCTTTGATTAAATTATATTCGCATTTGTATTTATATTTATATTAATATTTGCATTTGTTAGAAATAAATTCGAATAATTTGAAGCTAAGTTTTATGCTTCGTAACTTGAACCAAACTAATTAGGCATTTTGCTCAAGGGAAAAATATTGAAAATAACCTAATTAACTTATCGAAGCAAAGTGAGAGTTTATTTTAGGAATTTTTGTTTCAAAGTTGCTCACTTGTGACCGTATGGAAACATTTTATTCAACAACAAACTTTCACACAGAGAAGGTTTTCTTTTTTTCTTTTAAAAAAATAAAATTTTAACTCATTATTGAATTTCTCCCAAAACTTTAATCTTCAAAAGGTAAAAAAAAACATTGCAGATTTATTCGGAACCATTTTATTTATTTCCGATTGCCATAACATCGTAATAGCTTATTTAGAAATAAGAATTTATAATTTAATTAGATTTATACGCAACAGTTTTGAAACAGAAAGAGTGTAGGGATGAATTTTGCAATTGATTTTACCTGCAGTTGTAATTTGATGATTGGAATCTGGAATATTGAATTTCTTTTTAAAAAAATTATTGATAAGCAAACGGTTTTGTCTGGAAATAAAGATACGACCTTACTCTACGAATGATACAAATGCAACACTAGTCAGATTTTAAATCTTATGCAGCTTTTTTCATTTCTTTTTGCACGGGTATAGAAAGATAAGTAGTTAAAACAACAAAAGATCACTCAAAAATTTTAAGGATATCCATTTTTTTACATCTTTCTGAGACTTAAATTCCCTGTTGAATTATGTTGGTCTATCTGGAAACTATCACTGAAAAACAGAAGGAGCTAGACAGAAAAAACTTTTGGATTATGGTTTCTTGAATTACGTTCGTCTGTCTGTAGAACACTTTATCACACAAAAAAACGAAGCTAGGCGAAAAGAACTTTGATCGTGGTTTCTTGAATTATGTCGGTCTGTCTATAGACACTATCATTCAAACCCAGAAGAGCTAGGTCAAAGGAACTTAGATTGTGTTTTTTTTCACAGAATATCTTTTAGATTTTAGCTTCAAAATTTACTGACTCTATACGCTTGACTAATCGAGCTGCTCCATCGGTTCTGTCTAGTTTTCATGCTTATAAGAAGCGATAACTCAACTACACAAGAATCTAAAGGGATATTTACATGTGATCTTTGCATCAATACTTACAAATCCATGCAAAGATAATCTTCACCAACCCGTCAAAATGTAGAATGTCTATCGATTTTTCTGTGTTTGTAGCGACGATAAATCAACAAAGCGACTAGCAAGAAAAGAAATTTAGTGTGTGGTAACAGATGGTAGGTTAATAAACTACGTGAATGGTATGGAATTTTGGACCATCAATCGAGTGAAATTCTAAAAATACATACCTGAAACGAGTTACATTGCACTCTGGTGGTAACTTGGCAATATAAATTCTTATTGAAAGTGAAATAGATACCACTGATTAGGGGTCTGGATCTGAGGTTTTTGTTTCTCACAGCATTGACTAGTAGCTAATTTATCTCAGCAAGCATATAACATTCATTCAGGAAGTTACAGGAACACGGAAACATTGATCAGTTTTTCATTCAAAATTTTTTTAGTGCTGGAAAAGCATTTCTGGTGAAGAAGCGCAAAATTTCTGAAGGCAAAGGTATTTATTTAAAATGTGAAAAAATATATATAGTTTTCATTTTGTTTGCTTGGTGTAATTATATTTTTGTTAAGTTGTAATTAATTTTTTCTGACGTGAGTAACTTACGCACCAAAAAAGAGGGTTTCAGTCATCATGGAAATTTCGGAACAAAGATTTTACCGAGTTGGTTTAAATTTATTTTGTATCTAAATAAAAGAAGAACATTTGACTATTCTCAGATATTATATAAAGGGAAATTACGCAGAAGTATCTGGAATTTTCTCTAGGCATACTAGTACTCTTTAATGACATACATTTTACTAGATAATCTTTAAGTCTAAAAGTATCATTTCTTTAAAATCCTTTAAAATAAAATGAAACGAAATTACTACTATTAAGTCCATTGAATATCATCAAAAACAACTGTTTTAAATCAAAATATCATTGTAATAAGGTATATTATATACAATATATTAGACAAGGACTTTAAAGCCGAAAATCACAGTTTTGCCAGATATGGCTGGCCAATGGCCAGCTTTATAGCTCAGGTATTTTGTAAAAATTTCATTTGTCTTGTGTAACCACCCATATCTTTGAAGGTATGTCTAATAACAGACAGTGAGTTTGTTATCGAGTTTCTGAAAAATAATATTGCAAAGGTCCTCACACAACAAGGTAGCTTTGGACTAAAATTTCCATTTTGTAATTTTGTAGCTGTTATAGTCGGCGTTGCTCAAGTTAAAATACTTTTTATGTCTAATATTTTAACGTTAATTATTTTTGTATAAAATTATAATACACAAATCTTTTACCGTTGTACGTTTTTTTACTTCAAACTAATTCATAAATTTAGATATAAAAGGTTTTGACGAATGTTTTGGGCAATTAATTAATTTATTAATTTTTCATTGATAAAAAGTGTTAAAATAATCCAGATAAATAGTATATATAAATTATGAATCATTGTGTTTAAACATTTCTTTAGGTTCTCGGATTCTGTTAATGTGCTATAACAGCTCTTCGTATGTATTCTTGTTCTTAAACCACTTAAAATATTACAAATTGTGAATTTTATACAGATTTAATTTTTAAATTCTTTTTTATACACAATTTAATTTTTTTAAATTATTAAAATGAGAGCAATAAATCAACGGAAATGAAATTTGTCACTGAAAAGCTAATTTTTTTAACTTTATATAGTATAAAAATAGTTTTTGTGGGATAATATTTTCGAAGGATATCGCAGAAAAACGTAAAATCTTGCTTCATTTTTAATTTAATAAATTTTTAATTAATTTTAACCTTTTCGGTTTTTAAAAGTTGACATTTGTCTTTCACTTCTTAAAACTTCTTCACTTCTTATTTACAAAAATAAACAGATATAAAGGTAGATCAGTTTAAAGTCTCATCGTTGCCTAGCAACGAAGTATCTATAAAATTGCTTTATTTCAAAATCGTCTACATGTAATCAATTATTTATTGAATTTTTAAAAATTAATAAAAGTCAAAGTAAATTTACACTGATATAAAATTAGTACCATTGAAAAGGTAAAATTTTGTAGTTTAAGATGGTATAAAGATATTTTTTGATGGATAATTTACTTCAAAGTTACTGCTAAAAACAGTTTCGGTTAAATTCTAATTAACTGACTGTTTAATTAACTTTTGCACTTTGAAAATTTACTGGTATCTTCTTCTTATCTTGAATAATAAGTTGCAAAATTTTGTTGAAATCGGTCTAATGGTATAAGAGGCATACCCACAATGAGTTTTATTTTTATGAAGATTATTAAATTACTGTATGGTCCAAATTTTAATAGAAAACATTTCTCTAGCATTCATTCAATGAGGAAAAAATCAGAAGAGCTTTTTGTTAAAGAAATATATGCAGCTAATCTCGATATCATTTCTGTAGTCATGAACATCCGTCCAAAGTAACCCCGTTTAACGGTACACGTTTCTCCTCCCTGTACCATGAAGATAAGGCCCTACCGTGCCCTATTGTAGAAGAACACGGACAAGTATAGAAATGAACGCTAGTTCTGGCCACTACATTAAGTCTAATATACACTGAAGAGCCAGAAAAAATGGTTCAGGCGTTCGAATGCAAATAACGGAGATATGCAACCCAACAGCCTAACGCGATGCGGTCAAAAGCGCCTATTTAAGTCAACAGGTATCTGACAAAGTTGTTAGATCGGCTCCTACTGCTACAATCGCAGGTTATCAAGATTTAAGTAACTTCGAACGGGGCCTTATAGTCGGCGTACGAGAGATGGGACATAGCATCTCCGAGGTAGAGATGAAATTTGGATATTCGCATGCAATTATTTCACAAGTGTACCATGAATATCGGGTATCCGGTAAAACATCAAATCTCCGACATCGGCGCTACCAGAAAAAGACCGTGAAAGAATGGGACCGTCGATGACTGACGAGAAACCTTAAACGAGTTAGACGTGCAGCACTTCCTCAAATTGCTGCAGATTTCAATGCTGAGGAAGTAAGAAATGTCAGCGTGCGAACTGTTGAACGTACCATCATTTATATGGGCTTTCGGAACCGGTGTCCCGTGTACCGTTGTTGACTGTACGGCACACAGTTTTACGCCTCGCCTGGGCCCGCCAACGCCGCCATTGAACTGTTGATGACTGGAAACACGTTGCCTGGTCTGACGAGTCTTGTTTCCAATTGTTTCGGGTGGATGGACATGTACTGGTATGGAGACAACCTCATGAATCCATGACCCAAGATGTCAACAGGGAACTGTTTAATCGGTAGAGCCTGTGTGGTGGTATGGAGCGTTTGCAGTTGGCTTGATATATGACCTCTGATACGTCTGGAGACGACTCTGACAGAGACAGGTGTGTAAGCAACCTGTCCTCTCACCTACACCCCTTTATGTCCATTGTGGATTCCGACGAATTTGGACTTTTCCAGCAGGAGAGCGCGACACCCCACACGTCAGAAGTCGCTACCATGTGGCTCCAGGAACACTCTTCTGACTGTAGACACTTCCATTGTCAGCCTAAATCCCCAGACATGAACGTTATTGAACCTATATGGGTTACCTTGCAATGTACTGTTCAGAAGAGATCTCCACCACCTGGCACTCCTATAGATTTGAGGACTGCCCTGCAGGATTCATGGTGTGGAAAACCTCCAGGATACCTTCAGACATTAGTCAATACCATGCCACGTCGTGTTGCATCAGTTCTGTGTGCTCGTGTTGGCCCTAAACGATATTAGACAGGTGTACCAGTTTTTTCTGGCTCTTCAGTGTAATAGTCGAACCTTAAGTCATTAGAGTTTCACTCCCCTCGCGAAAATAACCTTTGAGGTCTTGAATCCCCTTTGTCGATAGTTTTTCCTCTCCTGTCGCATTCTATAATAGCATCCATGATTATTATAGCTATTGCTGCTGATTCATCAGAACAATTAATGCAAAGGGGATATATGCTATCATCAAATTGCTAGAAAAGTGTGGGACATTCCTGTTAGATGGAAAAGATATCGCGTCTTTCCAGTAATGTAAGGGATAATTCTTCATGTGACATTCTTCAACGTTTGCACCAGTGATAGGAGGATTTTTCGGACTGACAAACTGTTAGGTGAAATCTCCGCAGCCTTGTATTTATTTAAAGTTAAGCATTACGATAAATTTATTTCATAACATTTCAAGCAAATCGATGCAAACTCTTTTAAAATGAGGTGATTTTTTTATTTGTATGCAGTGCTATTATGCTGTATTGAAATTCAATACTGTAATGGAAATTATTGTAAGCTGAAGGAAATGATCTAATTTCTAACACGAGTAAATCGCATGACATGCAGCTGCAGAATTAAGGATTATGTGGAAATCCTTCCGTCATCGATTGAATGCAATTTCTGAATTCTGTGACCATTCTAAGTTCGGAACATCATTTTCATTTCATTGCACCACTCATACCCCCAAACTCAGAGCCAGAACGGATCCCTTTAGCTTAGATAGGTATGCGTGAAACTTTATTAATAAAGCAAAAATAAATTAACAAACAAGAGTTATAACAAAATATAGCAAAAGAACATGAAATAGCAAAACAACAATATTAGATAACAAAAGAACATAATATAATAAAAGAACATGAAATAATAAAACAACAACAATATGAGATGACAAAAGAACATAATATAACAAAATAATATGAGATGGCAGAAGAACATAATATAACAAAAGAACATGAAATAACAAAACAACAACAATGTGAGATAACAAAAAGAACATAGAGAATAACAAACGTCTTCAACAATATGAGATAACAAAATGACATGAAATAACAAAACAACAACAATATGAGATGACAAAAGAACATAAATAAAAAAAGCATAAATACAAAACAACAATGGTAAATAACAAAGAACATGAAATAACAACAAAATAATAAAGAGATAACAAAAAGAACAGCAAATAACAAAACAACAACAATATGAGATAACAAGAACATGGAAATAATAAAGCCACTTTCATATTAGCAGAGATAACAAAAGAACATGAAATAACAAAACAACAACAATATGAGATAACAAAAGAACAGAATATAACAAAAGAACATGAAATAACAAAACAACAACAATGTGAGAGAAC
>BGPR01005802.1:68559-82025 GCA_013235015.1 Araneus ventricosus
GGATGACAAGAGCTTCGCCACAAATATATTATGGATAAACGATCTCATAAAAAGCTTATCCTTTACTATACTACCAGTACAACATTTGAATATTTAATCTTCCAGCCCTCGAGAAGAAAGTTTAGTTTCAACTGTATGAGGCTAAGTAAATGATAATGCTAATTTGTTTAAATTATGTGTGTTAAGTAACAATTCGTTATTATTTATAAGGAACAGTTTTGTTCTAATTACATTTAAATAAGTTTGCGTGTTAATACATTTTCTCTTTCTTCATCTTACCTAATTTAATTTATATTGCATAATCTCATAAACAAAATATTTGTTTTAATTGCAATTTCTGAAACATAGTGTATCTGCTTTCTGTTAATGTTATAAAGAGTAGAATATTCCTATTGCAACGCTATTCATAGAAAACTATATTTACTAGGTAAGCATACCGAATTAGATGGCAAAGAGGAAATAACGATTCTAATCCTCATAAGCACAAGTAAACTGTCCAGGGATTTATATATAATTGAATTTTGCCTGCTAAAACCATTAATACAGTGCAAACACAGCAATATTATTGTTGCGATTACTTTGAAGCAGAAACAATTACCAATTTATGGCAGCTTCTTGACATAAAGTGGATCAATATGGTTGCGAGTTACTTCCCGTCTCGGAGTTCAGCACACAGAAACTAATCCTTCCACTTAAATGTAATGTTTAGAGAGCAAACAACAAAGCGTATTGGTGCTTGATGTATCAAAGAATCAAATATTTATAATGAAGATACTATAAGGGCTGTGTGCGAGAATGAATTCCAGCAGAAGCGGGTATGGAAAAGGCCGTTTATCTTTCCTCTTACCGAAAACTATGCGAGTAAGGAGAAATAAAACTCAGAATAACTGGTTAACGTCTTGCAAATAGATTTGAGTGGCTGTCATTTTTATTGAAATGTTACTTCTATCGGTGACGGTCTAAAAGGGAATTAAAATGATCTTAAAAACAATCAAAAGATAAAATATAAAAACTCTTCTGTAAGCTGCTTAGATAGTGTCCATATATATGTTGAAAATGTGTAACGTTTTTAAGAGGACATACGACTGTTAAACCTCGAACTTTCGATTTTATGAAAAAAATATATATTATTTCCCTGTCTTTTCTGAACAATTTAAAGCAATCCGCGTTAAAAAATTCCCATAATTATGAAAGTTATAAAGGAAAATGTATCAGCTGTTCAACGTAAACATTGAATATGGCCATATTTTAAAGCGCTATATTTCAAAATGTCTTTTTCTTATATGGTGCGCACGATATTTCAAGAACTATTGAATATTTTTACATAAATTTTTTACTGAATATGTATTGTGCTATGTTCTAAAAATTGAGAGACATTTTTGTGCGTATTTTCTCGAAAGAAGTTTTTTTTTTGGGGGGGGGGGAGTTAGAAAAGTTGAAATTTTAACAATTTTTAATATTTTTATTTTAAATTGGTTTATAAAATAGAAATTAAATTTAAATGTTAATAAATTAAGGCTAAGTTTCTTAAAAAGACTGTTTGGATAACTTAGATACCCAAAATATTGTGTTTAGACAAATATTTAATCCGTAATCATGCGAGCAAGGTGACTATCTCATTTTTCTCCAAAAATAATTCCCATAATTATTACTCTCTCAAAAAATACATATCAATATAAAAGTTTGAAAATGTGTACTATAAGAAAAAGCACAGATATTTTTCCAGAAAAAAGAGAGTTTGTGAATTGCATTGTTTCAGAGATAATGTATCGAATTTGACAGTTTCCCGCATTTTTTCAAGGTTTAAAAATCATATGCCCATTTAAAGAATAGGAAGTGATCTTTACTTAAAAGATAGAAACATCTTAAGGAATTTATAAAATTCTGCTTTGATCTCTCTTTAAGAATTTAACATCTTTTCAACGTTAGGAGAAATATTTTTGCTTCTGATATATAAATAATGTTTATTGATTTTCTACTGCTTTTACGTTCATGACTGTAGATCCAATTCGTAATCCGAAACTCTTTGCAATCAAACAATTTATTCTGAAGTGGATTCGCTTATAAATTGTAGTTTATTCAGGAGAAAACAGTGCATCCAATTCTCAAAATCTGATTCCTTTAAAATAAGCTGATTTTAGTACGCTAACAAGTTTCCTCGTCCACGTGTATCTATCATTAACGTGCTACTGTTTTACTTCAATAGAAATCCTATCATAAAATGTTACAAAAATCTAGAAAAAAGTGATCAAGAAGCAATTTTGCAACAACCCTACAGCGGTTCTGATCATAAAGTGAATGAATATGTTGTGAATGAACTTTCAGTCTTCGAATTAACTGTATAGAAAGTAATAATTCTACTTAAATTAACACTAGAAAGCAAAAAATTAGGCGCATTTGAGATTCTAATACATCTAAACACTTAAAACGAATATAACTTTGAAAGCTCTGTGCGAAAAAAAAGTTTATAAAACGAAGTGGGCATGAAATAGGCTGTTTATTTTTCTCGCATATCAAATTTATTTTTTTATTTACAACCCGTTCCGGCACAGCCTACCCAGGAGGGTGTAAGGCCTTCCACAGGCCGGAAGAGAAACATAAAACAAAAGTAATGAACTACATTAGAAAAGAGTTTACAAAGAACCCCAAGGGGTGACCAGAGCAATTTAAAAATCATCGCTGCCAACAGTGTACTAAAAAAAAATAAAGGGCAAAAACACAAAGCACAAAAAGATAAAAAGCAAAAATCCAAAACGCAAAACACAAAAAACTTAACATTATAAACACAAAACACAAAAAGATTAAGAGCAAAAACACAAAACGCAAAAACTCAAAGAGCAAAAACTAAACATTAAAAATAAAAAACACACACAAAAGATAACCAAATTAAAATCAATAACATTTAAAACCAAACAGTTACAAACAAAAATCGAGAGACAATTCGCATTACAAAAATTGCACAGAAGCACACCACAGATCTAAAAACTTTACAATGGACAAGATAATAATTCAATAGAAACCGAAACAATTCCTAAAGCCATCGAAAACTCGAGAACAGTTAACCGAGTAATAGAATGACACCAAGTTGAAGAAAATAATAATAATAAAGATTTCCTGAAACCCGAACACTCCAATCAAGTCCAAAATTTAGTACTTTTAGTTTTTTTACCACATACCACATAATGTTACTCAAATGTTACCAAACGCAAGGAGACTAGTTTCTCCTTAATCCACATGATTAAGAAAAAATAACTCTTAGATTAGCTGGTTAATGTCTGGCGAATAAATCTGTGTAATGGATACTTATTAATGAAGATACTATAGGGGCGTTTGATCAGGAATGATTTCTGGTAGCAACATGAGAACACTAGTTTATCTTTCGTTTTGTAGAAACTGAATACGGGTAAGGAAAAATAAAGTAACTTCAGAATAACTGGTTAATGTCTTGCAAATAGAATTGACTGGCTGTCACTTTTATCGAAAAAATTACTCCCTATCGCTAAAGGACCAAACGGTTGTAAAAATGATTCCACACAGCTTAGAAGCAATCATGAGATAAAATGTAAAGACAATAGAGTAAATTGCTTCCAGAATGCGATATCTGATCATGAATGATTTACGTTGGGGTTGTTCATCGGAAAGTGAATTACGACTCCCTAACTCATTATGGAATTGTCAGATAAACAAGTTAATGCATTGAACGGGAAAATAAATTAACTGTTTATCAATGAGAGAAAGCTGAATAAATGCTATTAGAATAGAGATACTCCGTTTTAGAAATTGGAGGTTTTTATTAAAGGTATTTGACAACTTGCTTTTGTTTTCCGTAAATTTATTGCGCGATGTTTAACAGTTAATATTTGAAGTCAGAATATTAGTTTATAAGCATTGCACATCTCTCTTTAGGGAACGTAAATTGCTTTTTGTATTGAGCATAAGTACTAAAGTTTCATAATGATTCAATCCATTACCCTTTTACTATAGACTGAAGATGGGCTTTTGTGAAATGCTTCTTAATATCAATATGTGTGCTATTATCAATGGAATAGTTACAAATTTTCGAACATCAGAAATTTATAAATCGCATTTCTTACTGCTAATTGATATACGAATATTTGACATGCAGGTGAATAAATTTAAATATCAAAACGTACTGGGTTGAACAAAGCCTGGAAATTCAGTAGTATTCGGTAAATGTGAATAAAGCTCTCAATATTATATTAAGGGAGCTTACATTGAATGGTTTCCAGTTAATTATGCTTTATATCATTGTAGTGTAGAATCGGTTTCATCTGTGACATCAAATCACTAGGTGCTAGTTATTATCAGACAGAAGAATCAAGAGACTTTGCAAGGATATTTCACCTCACTGAAAACATATCTCAATGTAATGAATTTCTGACATTCTTATGAACAATTAATTCTACTGAGGTTTTTACACATTTTTATTTAACTTCACTTTTTCCATCCTCGTAAATATGGAGTTTTATAATCGATTCTCAACTCCCCTACTGATGTGGTTCTGAATTTTTTTAAAGTTGCTTGTCCTCGATGACAATACACTATTTTTATATTTTCAGAACTTAATGGTTTAATTAAATTACCTTTTGATTCGAACTGAGTGGCGCCACCTACTATTGAATTTCAGAAAAATGAATTCAAGATTCCATTATTTTTATAATTATGAACTATAAATTAAATGCTGAAAAGGGGAAACTAATTAAAATAAAAGATAATAAATTTTTAGTACTTTAAATATCCATATTTTACCATTTAGTACCAGCTCGTTCACTGATAAAAAGTATGGACTGGTACAGGAACCTTATGGCCCGAAAGGAGCTAGTCAACTAATTTAGATTGTCACGTAAAAGTTTTGGGACAATAAGAAAAGTAAATTAAAGGAATAACATTTCACAAATAAATCGCGAAGGAAAGTCTGAAGGTTATATATATATATTTATTTAATTAAGACAGTTATTACCGAGATGATAATCATAAAAATTCGTTTCACTGTACTTTCTACAAGAGAAAATTTCTAAATTTTTAACTAATGAATCTGCAGAACATATGTTCACATTTTAGAAACGATCGATAAATTAGAAGTAAGAAATAAACATAATTCTAATGAGATTTAAATGCTTATAATGACGATAAAAAGCCGTTAAAAATAAGAGCTTAAACATTTTTTTTATAATTTAGGAAATTTATTTTCCTGATGATGTCTGTTCCCATGGTATCTATTTCCATTAATGTAAGGAAGACATAAATGCAAATATTAGTTGTATTCCATGTTAGTGATTAAAAATGCAACGGGAATTCCAACATTTCTTTATAATTCCTTAAATACTCATTACTTCTTGAATAAAGGATGAGTTTGAAACTCGAAATCGTAATTCGGAAAAATTCGGGGAAAGGAATTCGTAAAAAATTCACTGTGTTTTTATAAAGAAGGGAACTTTATGTGATCCCAAAGGTGAATTAAGATATATACAGGCGTAATGACAAAAAATAGAAATTAACGATTTTTTTCAGAACATGTAGATTTTTATAAAACAGTACTTGATTTTTTTTTCTTTTTGCATTTATGCAGAGAGCCACAAATCTCAAGGAATGTGAAAGATAAACATTTTAGGAAGAAAATAATGCGAAATACATTAAAAATTTAAGGTACTTATTTTTATATCATAAATAACTAATCCCCTGAATAATAGAAGAATATATATTTATCTATTTATATTTAATAAACATCATTGAATTATTTGAATAAATTTCAATAAGCATAAGCTAGTATTTAAACAAACAAGACATAATCATTTAACAGAATTTTTCATCATAGAAAGATATAATTTAATAGCAAGAAGTGAAATAATTAGACTGAATAAGATAATAATATAAATGTATAAACAAGGACAGTTGGAAAGCAGTAAATTATAAAATAATAATTGCCAGTTTTACGTAACAAGATAAAATTTAACACAAATTTCATTATTTGAATTTTTGTAAAAAATGAAACGTGCAACTTTTTTGTAATTTATCGAAATTGTTATGATAAACAGCGGTGAAGCAAAAAGGCCTATACAGTTTATATCCTTCTCTAAACAAAGGAAATATGAAGGCATGACTAAGTGAAAGGAGAGAAACCAGTTTAAGATATGAATATATGATATATATCTCATGAGTTTGGCCGCATCTCTTACTTCCATCTCTATATTTTATAAAAAGGACAAAATAGTCTCAGAAAGAGTCTAACAGCATGTTCTGAAACTTTTCATTTGCAAAATATTTTTAGAAATTCTAAGAATTTATAGTGATTGACAGTACAGAGTCAGCTTTTTGGTGCTAGAAATAAACTCACACTTGTTTAAAGCAAACATAATCTTTTAAAACAATCGTTAGAAACTTGATAGGAAATGATTTGGGAACACTCAGGCATTGAGCATTATGAATTTCCATGATAAATTTAAATGGTTTGCTTATTTTAATCACCCGTACATCCCAAAGAATCAATGCAAAATTGCACAGAAAATTATTTTAAAGATTCAATTTTTCAGAGAACGAATTGCCCTGAGATCAGTCATAAACAGGGTATTTATTTCCAAGAATGCAATATGTTTCTATTTGTTAATAGAACGTCATGCACTTTAGGATACTGTGGAGTTAGTCAGTTGCTAAGAAGGAAATGAGTCCCTGTTGGCATATCAAAATAAAAATAACGATCTAACGAACATCTAAGAAACTATTACTACCAGGTGATTCAGAACTCAACTTACAAACTGTTAGGGAACGTAAAACACAAAATCAAGTAAAAAGCACACAAGAAAGAACAACCGGAAACGCCAACAAGATGACCTAGAGGGCGTTGTTCGTACGGGCTGCAGATGAATTTCAGTCCTAGTTATTTGAAGTTCTGACAGTGTATGTAGAACATGCAACAGCTTCGGATGCTGTGGTTTTAAGGCATGTCCACCTCGCCACAAGAATCCCATGGCTTGTGAAATGGTTCGCAGAAAGACCGAGTATTTTCAATAGAATTCATCATTCCAATACCAGCTTCTGCAGTTCAATGCGCTTAGCTGTGAATGGTAAGAACTTTGAGCAGTTGTTGTGTATCTAAGGCGTTCTAGCACGTTTTGCTCAAGTGTAAAGATTATCTAAATAAAGTGTTTTCATCCGTTATTGGCTTGTAATTTCTGCAAATTCGTCCATTCTCTACATAATGCTGGTATCATTTTCGGTCATAAATTCTTATGTGATTCGAGGTTGTGTTTTTTCTTTCTATCTCCCACTGAATTTTCAATCTCCTGATTCATCAAGCATATAACAATGTTCCAGAATTACTAGTTGTTTCTTCGTAGTTTTCTTTCAGGTGATTTTGTTTCAAGATAACCCAGGATTGCAAATGGAAACCTTTCTTAAGATCGAAATTTTGTAGCTTTTGTAAACAATATGAACTTGGAAACGTTTCAGATAAAATAATCAGCTTTTATGATAAGAAGTGTATAGAGGATAGGTCACTGGATGAGGCAAAGCAGTGGACTGTTAACTTTAATTAAATTTATAACAAACGAAAGCATATACTGTCACGAAAGTAATTTTGAACGATGTTTGAGCATTAACAAAATTTAAGAGAGAGATGATTCTCATGCTCAAAGAGAAATTTTCTCTGAAGAACAAGGTATCCGCACTCCAGTGAGATCAGAACTAGAATGAACTCACATGAGCTTTACACCCCAAAAAGCGTGAGATACAGTAAAGGAGAGGACTCATAACCTTTAACAGTTAGCAATGGAGAACTTTATAGTACAAGTTATAAAGAAAAAATGAAGTTTATCGTAATGCTGTGAATAAATCTTTGAAGTCAATCTGGCTCTTCTTTCATTTATTTTTTACTAAGTCTACACGTAACTAATAAATTTCAAATCCTCTACTCCAAAATAATCTTTTTAATGCCCAAATTTATCTCTCTGTCTAGTGTCGATTACTTTTTTCTCATTAAGTGTGTGAGTTCACAACGGCAACAATTGCGTCTCAAGTGAAACTGAATGATCAGAATACAACCATTGTCCTTCTATATCGAAAATCGACCAGTGTGACCATAGGAATACTACTTACTCGCCGCGTGGTATAATAGAAAATGGACCCAATACTTACTTTTGTAATTATCGGCTCATTTATCTGTCATTAGAAAGTAGGACTTTACAAAAGATCCTAGAGAAGTCTGTTTTGTTGGGCTTCTATTTAAACCAAAGAGGTATTCGATTTCGTCTTGACTAAGAGGTTTCTGGAGCAATTTGACACTCGATTGATCCTGCATAACTTATGTAAAATTCTAAGGACAAGGATCTGATGATTATAATCTCTATTATGAATTTAGTTGGGGTATTTTAGAAATATATTTGGTCAATATCCACATGTCTGACTTGTTAGAATATTTTATCACAGGTACATGCATGTTTCTGCTCGGTTAAGTTGAAACTATTCGTAAACAATTTTTGTAAATTTTTTTAAGAAACTGACTTTTGTGCAAGAAAAATAAATCATACAGACTGCTTTAACTATTTATTTGGAATTTGAAGCAAGTATGCTTCAAGAGATTAGAATGACCAGATCCTTTATTATTCTCTCGTATAGCAGGATTTAAAACATCTAGCTGCTATTCATCGTACAATAATATCAATTAAAATATGGATATTTTTATTGTATCCCTGAGTCTTATATCAATCCATAGCGAAGGGTATAGTAGAAGCATGTACACTCATAAATATGATTAAACACTCTAAAATAAATAATTTGAAAACATATAGAGGAATAAGTATGTTAGATTAGTGTCTTAGCAATTTATGTGCTTAACTTCTTTTCTTTCCTGCTATAGATATATTTCTCTGTGAAAATGTATGTCCTATGCATCCTTTTATTGTCATAAAAATAATTAACATTTGCATTATTTAAATTCTACGAAAATGTTATTCCTTTTCTAAGATTCTTTCCCGATTTTAAGCAATGACAAAGTTGTACCTAACTTAGTGTCAGATATATCGTTTTAAAGGCATAAGCAAAAATAAATACATAAAAATCATTTGGAATAAGCAGAATTAACTTTGAAATGTGAAGCAAATTATTTTTTATATAAAATTAACAACACATCCACTATAAAATAATTATCATTACTAATATAATATCCCAAATCTGTCTCTCTGTAACGCCCTGTTGTCACCAACAATAAAACTCGCGCTATAGCACTGCGAGACGTTAAAAAGCATTATTTCATTGTTAGAGAACCTAAATTTGAGTAATTTTAAATTTAAAAGAGTAATTGTCGTTCTAATTTGAAATTTAATAGCTCTAAAATGGTGAAATAAAATTTTCTATCGATTGATATAAAATTCAACTCGCTATGATTTATAGTTCTCGAGAAATTTTTAATTATATTAATCATATATTTCAAAAGAATTTCCGTTTTTTAAGAGAAAGTAATAAATTACGTCAGTAGTATATCATGCGCGTGTTATAGTTTGGACGCCAAGATGCATCTGATTATTTATTGCAATCGTGATGATATAATTTGATAATATTTTTTGGTAACGTTTGACAAGCAGAGATGTGCTTTGTTTTGATTAGAATTTCGAAAAAGAATTCTTTGAAATTTTAACTTTTGGGTTACGTTTGACAAGCTGAGAATTTCATGGTTATTGAATTATAATAAAATTTTTGAACAACGAAAAATACTTCAGACGGAATGTTGTTTACCAAGAGGCTTTTTGAGTAAAGAAATATGTAAATAAAAAAATACTTCTTGTCATAAAACATATGTTTATTTTATTTGTTTTCAATCTATGTTAAACATTTCTCTCGAATATATATCTATTTAAACATGTCAAATTTGATGGGAAATCTCTCGAATGTAGAGGCAATTTGCACCCGTCATACCATGACGGGTGATTTTCTAATAAGCAAATAATGAACAAAAATCTCAATAAATTAACTCGAACAAAAATCATGTAGCTTTCATTCGCCAAAGAAATAATTTTTGCTTTTAAATATCTATCTTACAGTATTCATGTTGTAGAAATGTGCATGAATCACTCTTATTCCAGTAGTCAAGTAGGCAATTCCGCTCTATGTATCGAAGTACCTAAAATATACAAATCTTGCTCGGTTTCGAAGGTCATGTGGTTGTGTCACGTAATTAGTGCTAGCAGGGAATGCGGAAATTGCCGCGTAGTTCAACCGTATTTCAGATGTACGTTAAGTGAGTTGTCTGTGTTCGCCATCAAGCTATCGTTATTTACAGAACATTCGGGCGCTTAGTAGAACTATTCGGCTATTGAGATCACTTGTAAGTACAAAATGTTGTATGTTCTGTAAACATCTGTAGCTTTCTGCACCCTATTTTTCTTTGCATATGAGTGAATCCTGATTCCCCATTCCTATTTGTAGGATATAAATTTTTAGGAAGTTATTTGTTTCTGTTTTAACAATCTTGTGAATTGTATTAGTCGCTTATTGTGATCCTATGTGTTACGGTTGAAAATTTTGCTAATGAAGGAGCATAGTAATAGGCAAGTTTCTTGGAGACCGAAAGAAATAATAGATCCTTGA
Source organism: Araneus ventricosus (assembly GCA_013235015.1). Taxonomy (NCBI): domain Eukaryota; kingdom Metazoa; phylum Arthropoda; class Arachnida; order Araneae; family Araneidae; genus Araneus; species Araneus ventricosus. Next base: position 79,159 of record BGPR01005802.1, read on the forward strand.
CTTCAATGAATAGTAAAGAGTAGACAGCTGATAAGAAATTCTTCGTTGTGGAAGATTATTTTGAAATTTCTACCTTCCCCAATCAAAAGGTGAAGTTAAAGTGAAGATGATTTGGATTTTAGAGACTCTGCAGTTGAGGAAAAACAACTTTGGTAATTTTGGTGAGTAGAATTAATTAGCGTGAAATTGAAGAAGAATATGAATTCATTGTGTGAAATATTAAGGAACTAATTTATGGGGATTTATTTGACAAAACCATTTACTTTTTAGCCGAATAAATAATTGAACCAAACCTTTTCAATTCTTTTAGAAAGAGAAATGTCTATCTATATTTCCCAATTTATAAAATAATACTTATATACAGGGTGCCCACTTAAAAAAGGGTAACCCCTTCTTAACTTCAGAACGACGGCAACTATAGTCATGAAAGTAGTGTCTAGACATAGTAAAATGTCTATGCATTATGCGATGAGACCCCTTACAGAGCCACTTGGTGACAAACTCTGGAGTTAGCGTTCCTATCTCGAAAATGGTAAAAAAATAGTGTAAAAATATGAATTACAAAGTTGTAAAGCGTTACTGATTTAGTACAAAAAAGACTTATGTGCATATTAATACCTAGAACAGAATGCTCAAAATGCTCATTTGATTATTCTCGATTTCCGAAACTGTGACAAAACGGTTTACAAAGAGAAAAAACAATTAGTTATCACAAGATACCTTAATTTCCGGTGCCCAAAGTGCTCTCTGTCTTCTACAATACAGTTATGAGCCCTTGTTTGAGTTTCACTTTTCACATTTTAGCATATATCTCTGTGCGTTAGCACAAGCAGCAGTAATACGTCATCGAAAGTCCTGCAATGTTGACGGAAATGTCACATACACCTGCTGTTTGTGCTATTCCCTCAGGAAAAAGTAAAATGGGGTCATTTTTGACCGAAAAATAATATTTTCTCCTCTTGTCCACATCCTGTGACGTTACAATTTCAGAAAATGCAAATAAATAAATGTGCATTTTAAGCGTTCTATTTTTTGTATTAATGTGTACAAGGTGTCTTTTTGTTCTAAAACGATAACGCTCTACAACATTAGGATTGACATTTCCTCGTATTTTGTACCATTTTCGAGATAGGAACGCTAACTCCGGAGTTTGCCACCAGGTGGCGCTCTCAGGGGTCTCCTCGCATAACGCATAGGTGTTTCACTATATCTAGACACTTCTTTTATGACTAAGTTGCCGTCATTCTGAAGTTAAAAGGGGATGGCCTTTATTTAAGTGGGCATTCTTTATTTGAAAGAAAAGATAGCTATATATAATGGAGAATACTGAGTTTCTCATGACAAATTATAATTAAAATAATTAAGACAAAATATCTTTTAAAATAAAAGGAGAAATTAGGCTTTTTATACTTTTCAGAAGTTTCAAAAGGATTACATAATGTTATAAGTTTATTCTTGGTTACTAGGTGGCTTAGATGGCCACACAAAAGATATTGAACATTAGCATTTACATAATCTCACATGATTCTATTATGAACATGAAGACATAACATACAGAAAAGATAGAAAGTACTAAAATTTAACGGAACATATTTTGAATTTCTAAGGAAATCTCAAAGAAAAGTTTTCATAATAATTTCAATCCAGATGCCAGCATAAACAGATAACCCATATTTAACAAATATCGTCACAGAAACACACTTAAAATAATTATTATTTTATATTAAAAACATGTAGCGATTATTCTTTCATAGCTTGCATAGTAGCATAGAAACAGACGTTTGTTTTCCAACTGTTTTCAACGACAATTTCACTTCACGACATTAATTCGATATTCGTCGCATTTTATTTCTAAAGTAAAATAAAAGAATTCGTATAAATAAAACTAAGAAATTGATGAAATATAATAATGATGTACGATTTTTCTTCCGAAAATTTAACGGATAATATATTTCTATCTAGTCTATACTTTAAACTATTCCGTATCTTGCTCCTAGGAATTTCTGAAACATAATAGTATATTTTTCAACTTTTTACCGATACTCATAGCTTTAAAAAAATTTAATGAGGAAAAATAAAAGTAGTAGTAGTGAATTTCAAACTGAGATTAAACATTTATTACGCTTCAACTGAAAACGTACCATGAAGCGATTCACATGAAAACATTCTATTTCTTTGTCTCTTTTTTATTTGAAACAATTTTGTTTCATAAAAAATTCTAGAGAATAAACAAAATAATGAACAACTTCAGGATTTTCTATAACAAAAGATTTTCATTTAAAGAAACGCTAAGAAGCTTTACGTAAGTACTTAGATTTATATTCTTTATTTCTTAGATTTATATTTATATTCTTCTTTATATTTTGTATTAAATGGATTTAATTTGTAGAAAGTTGTAATTTATAAAGCAATTTTTAGTGACATGACAAAGCGGAGAAAAAACAAAAAGAAAGTGTAGATTTTCGGATGCTTCCAACAACAGAAAGGATCAGAGACTATTTACAGTATTTCCAAGGCATAAAATAAAATGTTTACAAAATTTCGAATTTAAAGACAGACAGAAACAAAGGACATGTAAACAAACAATTTAAAAGACTCAAGCGAATTTTATTAAAAATTTATAAAGATGCATCATCATATTTATTTTGATAAAACTGATTTATATTGGCATTGTAATACCGACATTTGAACTAATAGTAGATGCATATTTTATTTAATACTTTACATCGTTTGAGTAAAACTAAAATTCAACTGTATTTCATTCAGATTAAATACTGAAAAATTCAATATAAAAGAACATCTAGATTTTCATTTCAATGAATGTCCTCTTTTTTTAAAATTGAATATGATCTATAAGATAAGAGAGG
>BGPR01005803.1:12517-24264 GCA_013235015.1 Araneus ventricosus
AGCGACTTTCTCTTTCAATTGTCTACATAGTTAAAAGTTATTTTAAGCCCCTTCAACTTTCATGTTTTGAAACTCTAGTTGAAACTATTTTCGTATTTTGTAATTTCAATTTTAGAACTGAAAGTTTTCAGACTGAACAATTTTTAATATCTCCTCATAAAATCAGGAAGACAGGACATATTTTTACAACTTGAGTTCGCAAAAAATAATAGGAGGAATTTTATCTCTTATTTAAAAAGGAATGCTTGAATTCCGGGCCAGCCAGAGGGGGTTTCGAAATGCCTCACGCCGCTGACAGATTGCGCACAACGAAAATGAATTGCATTGATTTATTTAACGAAATCCAAATTTGCCGTCAAGTTTTACCTTCTAGGTCACAATATTAGTATGAAAATATTTACATTATTTATTTAAAAATAATTTATTTAAATTGTATCCGAATTTTGCTTCTGTTCTAAAATTATATTGACTTTACCAATACTCTCGCATCTGCAAAAAAAGTTTATCAAGAAAATCTTACAGAATTACCTGAGATCTAGCATTATAGACGAACAATTAGCTTATTTAGCTTAGTCATTTTATCTATCGAATCCGCATTAACCAAAAATCTAAATCAAGATGATATTATCAACGAATTTGCTATAAAACTACTAAGTTTTATATATGAAGTAATTATTTTGTTTTTTGATTTATTAACAATTTTTTTGTGTTGATAAAGTATTAATTTTATAAAAATAATTTAATTATTTATTATTTTATTGTATTGTATTTTTTTAATTTTTACAAAATGAAATTGTGCGATGTATTGAATAGCAAAAAACAATAAATTAATTTGTCGGACGAAATTTTTTTAAGGCCCCGCATGTCAATTTTGCACCGGGCCCCGCTTTTGTTCGGGCCGGCTCTGGTTCTGAAGTGTGTGTTTCTGCCGGAGCCGCGAGAATGATTGCGACCTGCCTAAACTAGGCTGAGATGCTATATTTTAAATTTTAGGATGACGGCAAAAGTGTGATTTTATGTAACGGACTGAATTTTATTGATCTTGAGTCGATTTTGGGTTAATCTAATTTTGATAAACTCGTGAAATATTTTATTATTCTAAATTTGTTTTTTTTATGTTAAATGTTAATTTGTATCGTCTTGTGTCTGTAAATAAATGTCTTATGATATTTTAAAAGCCCAGTTTTTATTTCTAATACATTGCAAAGAGAAGATAGGAGTTTCTTTTAAAAAAACAGATGGGAAACGGAATTCGAACTACCGATGCACAAATCTTCGAAGGGAAGATAGGACTAAATTCAATGGACTCTTCATCTCTTAATAAATAAATCCAATCTCTTGTGAAATGTCGTGTGTATCTTAAGCGGGACATTCACCGCTGTTCCACCCCACGATTTTTGGAACACGGGAAGGAAAAACCTTTCGTCAACTTAAAGCTGGGCATTCACGAGAAGGAAAGACCAAGCCATTTGTCCCAACAACTGGTTTGCATTCCACTCATTCCTGATATGATTAGATTTAGGTTTAATTCAAATAAGGTTTATTAAATGCAATTAACCTAATTAGCAATCCCAGGTTCGACCTTTGTCTAATAATTATTTTTTATTAATGTAATCAATTTAACAGTCAACATGCGACACAAAGAAAGACAATATTAATTTGAAAATTATAACATTAAGCTTTATTTACAGTATAGATATTTAATTATAAATTTAGCATTAAATAAAATAAGCCCAGGAAGAGTAGGATCATCTAAAATAATTAAAACAGTCTCTAATCAACAGTCTGTAATTGTCTCTAGAGATTCGATATCATGAAAGGTATTTCAAACTCACCAGGCGACGTCACTCGATTTCCAGTCCAATATTCCTCAAAGTATATTCACTTGTAATTTGCAATCCAAGGTACTAGTTAAACCAAATCACTTAATTGCCTTCTTCGCTCACCGTATATGGTCTCGATAAAATCTTTTTAATTCACCAGGCAGCCACCGTCACTTGGATGATGAAACTATTCGGAGAAATCGGCCACTTAAGGTTTTTTGCCACCCCCCACTTCGTTTCTTGTTACCTTGTTCTCAGCTAATCTCTAATCTCCACCCCTTTATATATCTCCAGGTCCAACCTCCGTCCTTTTCCTTGTTGAATGGACAGATGCAGCAAAGGGGTCGTGTCTCTTGATTGTTCTCGACTCTTCTAGGGTTCAGGGGAACGTCGCTTTACTCGCGAGGATTAGAGAGAGGCGTCTTGATTCTTCTCGATATCTCTAGGGTTCACGGGTGGCGCCGCCTCTACAAGATTATTCGCCACCATTCTGGAAATTTCTATTCCAGAAACTTCTCAAGTTCACTATGTAATTCACTGTGTCCTAATTCAAGAAAAATATTACACAACATTCCAGTTGAAAAATTTAGGCAAGTCATTCACGTATGTTCCAAAGTTTGTTTTGATACAACTTTTTTGAGAAAGGTTCAAAGTCCCAGTCTTACTACCGCCCACTTTCCTGCTCCCCCACACGGGAGATTTCTGCGTTTACTTTCAACACGACCTAGCCTCTTCGTGGGTTCCAATCTAGACAGCGGCTTTTCCTCCCCTCTACCTTTACAGCGTGGCCTCAAAAGGCCATCCGGCCATTTCAATTTGATTTCAATCTATTCGGAATTCCAACATATATGTGAAATTTCATAGGGGTTACACATTGACGAAAGATTTTTCCTTCCCGAGTTCCAAAAATTGTGGAATTGATTATCGGTGAATGTCCCGCTTAAGAAACCGACGAAATTCGGCCCAAATAGTTTGTACGGTTGGAATTCAAACAAATTTGATATCCAAATGGAACATGGATCTCATTCTCATTCATATGGATCTCTCTCTCAAATCTGGACCACTTATGATGTTTAAGGGAGGTGTTACGAACTTCCCCACAAAAGTAAGAGAGGTCGGTCCGTTGAACCCTGTGAGGGCCTGGTCGGATGGGGGAGGACCTTTAACCTTTCTTGCAAGTTGACTTCTTGCTGTTGGCGAAAAAGTCAGTTCTATCAGCGACGCTCCCACTGTGAGGTGTCACACATTTTTTAGGACACATTCTTGTGGAGCTAGAGAACTCAAGTGCACTCGGTTGAATGCCAAAGAGAGGCACATTATAGTAACATGAATATTTAGGAATGATTAATGTACCATTATCTGCTGCTATTATGTATACAACATGATCTCCAGGTCGACAAGGAAATAAAGACGTTCAATCCCATCCTTGATGTCATCATTTGGAGCGTAGATAAGTAGTACATTGTCAATTATTACATTTTTTTAAGTCTAAATAAGTTAAGAATTCTCCTGATAATCTTGTGCGAAATAGAAACTTTTCCACAGGAGGGATCCGGGAGAAGCTCATGAATAACCATAAGTCTACAATCACCCCGACCTGCCTAGGCATACGGGAAAATCTGAATGATGGTCGTTGGAATAGAAACGAGTACTGAGGTCGGGTCCTAGCGGCCAACACAGCCTCACGGCCCTACCCCTCCCGTAGGAGGTACGTACTATCACTGGAGGGGGGACTGAGAGCCCCACCATTTATGTAACCCTAGGGAGGCGAGTCCCTTCATATGAAACCCGAGCAACTCATCCACATTCCGTGGTGCCCCCATCAGTAGGGTAAGAAGCTCATGAAGAAGGCGGCTCGTATTTGCAGAATCCCATTCTGACTTCCACTGATAAAGAAGATCCTGAAGTAAAATGTTTCTGGCATAGCGTAATGGCAAAGGAACAGGAGTTGATATTCCCTCCAAAACAGCTAGCTCTCTTGGCGATACTGTCCGCCATTTCGTTGCCAATATGGCCCGCATGCGCTCTGATACATCCAATAGATAATCAGCTTTTCTTGGATAATTCTTGCAAGTCGATGAATTGTAAAAGGATTAGAAATAAACTGTAGGCAAGAGAAATTGTCAGCCCACATTTTCCTCGTAGTCTAGTAAACGAAGGGTTTGAAAAAAACAAAAAATAATATAGTTTTGGAAACTAGTACACATGTTCGTGAGGAGCTTATGATGAACATACTAAAACTCCCCAGTCATGGGGGGTGAGCTCGCGGCGCCATCTTGGGTTTCATCCCCCCCCCTTTTTTTAGTTTTTCTTGAATATCTCAAAAACTATTCAGTTTACAAATTACAAATGATTTAACAAATTGGAGAGAGTAAAATTCCCTACAAATGCATACTTATTTATTTTTCTTCCAGCTTTATTAGTCTTGGAGATAATGGGACTCAAAGGTTGCCGCCATCTTGGATTCCTCCCCCGTTTCAGTTTTTCTTGAATGTCTCGAAAACTATTCAAAATTGAAATTACATGTGAATTAACAAATTAAAGTCAGAAGAACTGGAAAGGAAACCAGTTGCTTCAGAGATTGCCAATAGTTCCGCCAGGGAAATACTATTGGTTATTGAAATTTTGCCATCCGTTCTTTCTCTATTTTACAATTGTCTGAATAAAGTTTCACACATCCTCACCCAACCGATAGGGAGCCGCTCTGGTTCCGAGTCCGAGGTTATGCTTAATGGGACCATACGTCTCGTTTTACACGGGACAGTCCCGTTTTTTGGCAGCCTGTCTCGTTGACCCCAAGAATAGTGTTACAAAAGTTTTTCTATGGGTGTATGGTATAAACAGTTCAACACGCAGGATAATGGAGAATGAAGGTTTATTTACAAATATGCAGGAAAACACGTAGCACAGGTACAGGAAACAATAGTTCTTGCACAGATTAGCAACGTAAACAGACAACAATTCATAGATGATAACAGTTCAGCACTTTGATATTTAGCAACACAAACGGTCAGCAAATAACTAATAACGACAATAACAGCCCTTTCAATAGCGCTCAGCTCACCAGCTTCCTAGCTCGCACTGCAGACGAAACTCTAAAGTCGTTCCAGTGGATAAAAAACTACCACCGCTCGGCGTCTAACAGCTTACTAGTTCGCACAGCCTCCAAAGACGTTCGCGCTCCAAGGCGATCCCAGTCGACTAACATTCCCTCCGTCATCCAAGCGCTCTCCTTATATAGTCTCCCCCGTAGGCCATGACGTCACATGGAATCATCTAGTACATCCAGCGTATCTCCTCTCCTAATAGAGATATCGAGACGATTCCAGCACCTTTAAGATCCCATATTTCGTCGCCAAATTTGTCGCCAAGGTCAGGGGTCCAGACGTGGCTGCTGTAGGTCATCTCATACTTACCCCTGTAAAACTCTCTTCCCAACCATAAGACTCACATTGCTGGGAAGCGACTTTCCATGTTTGTAACAATAGCTTCGAGACGCCCAAATGTCCCGTTTTCAGAAAGAGAGCAACCCACGATAACAATTTCAAACAAGAAGTAGCCAAAAATAAAAAAAATCCATCGGTAATGTAGTAGCTCGGTGATGACGGACCATGAGCTATACGTGTAATACATTTATAAGTTGATCAGAAGCCTCCTGTCTTGCACTTAGTTCTAACTTCATTACACCGCATGAAGTGACAGAATTAAACACTGGGAATATTTAAACCGAAAGTCGTTGGGTGGAACTGTTCAAACACTTTCACTATTGAATATATTCTATGTCTGCCCGACACTAACGAACCCGTGGAAAGGGTCTTTTTTCTTATGAATAAATTGTCGGCGAGCTAGAAAACTCAGCTGGACGTTGCAGTTTATGAAGCAACGTTAATTTCCAAAGTAAATTTTAAGAAATCCTGCCTCATTCTTTTTTTGCACCAAAACCAAATGTACTGAAGCAAAAATGTGTTCTTCAAAAAAATTCGAGATCACATGAATTATTTATTTCCAAGTGTTTATTTCTGTTCTTTCCATCAATAAATAAAAAATTGAAGAAATGTGTGTTTTCTCGAATTCACATAATATTACCTAAAAGTTAAAATATGTCCCGTTTTGATGGAAAAAAATAAATTGTCACTTTAGGTATGCTGTGATGTTAGTAAGTTTATAAAGGGGAGCAGAATTATATCCAGTCTTCTGCAACATGACCTCGAACAGTTGGAAATGTTCTGCAGGCAGTTTGTCCAAATTTGGCACCTCACAGTAATAGATATAAAAATACTAATTAACCGGTAGAATCTTTATTACTCATTAATGATTCATAATTATATTAAAATTAATTATTTAAAACAAAGGCATACATTCAGAATTTGTAATTCTGTCAGTGACTTTTGAAGTCAGTTTTCAACGTGCCTGTTTCGGATCTTCATCTCCAGTGACGTCAGCCCCGATGAAGGCGTGGCTTTCTCGTAAGCCACGCGATGAAGGAGAGTTATTTTTGCCATTGCTCCAATCTCTGGAGGCTGCGTTGCTCGAAACGTGAAGTGGGATGGCATGGCATAAAGAGCGCCTCAGTGTGATTGTTCTGCAGAATATATCGTGGTTTTTTCTTGGTGTATGCGAGTGGGTTTTTTGGTGTGTGTGAGCGGTTTTTTGTGGTGTGTGCGAGTGGTTTTTTGGTTTATGCGAGTGGTTTTTTTGGTTTGTGCGAGTGGTTTTTTTGGTGAGTGCGAGTGTTTTTTTTTTTAAGGATTAAATGTTCTGCGAAGACCGCGTTTGTTCTGCGACGTACGTCGCACTCATAAGCACTTTCTGCTTTCGGGCAGGGGCCCAGGACCAAATCAGTGCGCTTCTGTTAGTAGCGGTAACTTTTGAGGGTAATAAAATCTCACGATTCGCCTCTTAAGCTTCCGTCCGTTAGATCTTTTCGAATCGCGAAAGAAACCCGAGGCGAAAGAAAACACTCGTAGTGTGAGAACTGTCAGATCTGAGGCGGGAGAGGGTGATTGGAAAGAGAGCATCGCAATCATCGCCGGTCAGCAGCTCGCCGCTCGCTCAATGCGTCCTTTGTGTGCGGCCCGATCAGCTGCGATAACGCGTCCCTGCGGTCGGCCTCACTAGTGATGCGTCCGGGATATGCTTTCCTTTCTCCGTTTCTTCACCGTTTCGAAGCGACGCGAGGGCCGTCCCGAGAGAATGGTAATTTGGAACCGCGAAGGAGATGAGCACGAAGACGCCTGAGTCGGTACCCTATTCTCCAGACTCCCACACCACACCATCGTGGCGACGTATGACCCTGGCTGTCTTGCTTCTGTGGAATCGAGACTCCGACCTGTGGTTGCGAGATGGAGAGGTAGGTGCGAGGCATCAGCCATGTTAGTTTCTTTCACATGCGGGGTTGTTAAAGTAACCGTCACTTTCTGTTATCCGTGATCGTCTGAAAAGTTAAAATTAACGTATGTTTATGGTATTACAATTAGTGATGTAACGAATATTCGGCAACTTTTCGGTATTCGGCTCTTTCGCCGAATACTAAGCAGATATTCGGCCGAATATATTCAGGTTAATAATTTTTTTTAAATGTGCTTTTAAATACACATTTAACGAAGAGTTTTGCAGAATTGCTTTTCAGAGCATTTATTACAAAAAAAATTTATCATTTATCCGAATTTTAAATTGCATAGTACATAAGTATATTTAATAATGTTGCATATCATTTATAGGCTTTTGTTCCTTATGGTTTCATATATGTTACCAGCTTCAGAAAATAAACGGTCGCTATATAATGCTTGTAGGTGCTGAAAGATATTTTCTTGCTATATTTGTGAACCTTGGAAATTTTTGTGCATTTTTTTCCCACCCATTAAGTGGACGCTCTATCCTACCTATTAGAAGTTCTTTATCAAATTAGGAATTTACTTCTAGTAATTTAAATTTATCCATTCAATTTTCTTCTGTGTTTGTCAATGTCGTGTTCTGCAATGATGAATCTTTTATTTTTTTGAAGCAATCTCAAAATGATGAGGATTTCTCATTTCTTATTATTGGAATTGAGGTATTTAAAATACACTGGCGTACAAAAGTTAAGGAACATTTCGTAAAATGCGAGAAATTTGCAATTAATACGAAAACTATGTTTCTAAATCAGTTCTGGAGAATCGTGTGACATTCAATAGAGTATCATATACATATTACAGTGAAGATTCGGTCACGAGGGCAATTAGGGGGTTCACCAGAAAGGGATGAAGGCGAAAATGGAGTTTCACCCATCCTGTTTCACAGAAAGCTGAAAACGAGATGTAACTTTTATCAATGGCCATGGTTTAATATGCATAATATTTACATGCATTTTCGTAAGCATAGCACAAATATTCGGGAAGGTATAAATGCTTCTTTAAATAATCCCAAATTTTTCCGCATGTGTTTTGCTTATAACATGCAGAGTTTTCATTCAAATTATTCGATATTGGCAGAATATTTGACAATATGTAACAGAAGTATTGTATTAAACTTTGAAGTAAATACGTTGAATATTACAGGAAATCTGAGTGTTTGTACTAAATACTTTTTTACTGCGTATGTGCAAGACGCAGCAGAAGTTTTCTTTCATAACTTCAAAGAGAGATATATGAGCAACTTTAAAAAGAATTCCAGTTGAATCCCATTAAAATTAAGAAAGCTGTCGTCATTTCAATGAGGTGAATTTCAATTTCTCTTTGAGAGAAGCTAAATGATGAGGGTTCTTGTACAAACTGATATTTTTTAAATTTGAATCTTCGAACAGTAACATTGAATTTTAGTAAAATTGGATATAGTGAATACAATGAACACTTATAAATTAAATACATTATTTAAATTGCATTTTCTCGAATACCATTCGAAGATTAAAGCTTAAAAAATATCAGTTTGCCATATCAAATACCATAGAACAGGTCCTATGGTTCCAAACGAAACAAAATTTCACTGCATCAGAGTTTCCCAACCTGTGGTACGAGTACCCCTGGGGGTACGTAAACTCAAAGTCGATAATAGCGGAAACAAGAAAACATAAGGGTTTAAAAATGTTACATAATTTTATTTCCCCAAGTTCGTGTGAAAAGCAAAAGTGAAAATTGTTTAAGTCCTAAACCTACCCTGAAAATAAGGAAAAAAGAAAGCAAAGGTAAATTTTATCCACCTTTATAAGTGAATGCGAAATTATTTCAACACCGATTAAATCTGTTTTGAGGCAGAATTAATACTATATCACAATATTATTTTCATTTTTTTCGGCGTTGAGCTAATTCTGTTGTAATAAAGCGAATAAAATGTGAAATCAAAAATAAGTTCTGCAAATGTTATAAATTCGAGACATTTGACTCTTAAGCTTACCTAGGCGCTTAACATTATTGATAAAAACTTCTTTGCATAGACGGATGGTTGTGGGGGGGATATGACAGTAGGGGGCCCGCGAAAATAAAAGGACTTAAAGGGGTACGCGAGGGAATAAAGGTTGGGAACCCCTATACTACATTATAGTACAAGTTATGTGCTTTGTCAAAAGTGAAAGAAAAAGTAGTATGAGGCACTGTCTTGCATAAAAACGGTATTTCGAGCAAAAAAAAAAACTTTACGTTCAGAGCTGAATTTCGGCAGCGTTTTTAGCTAAACTAAAAACAACCTCAAATGAACTGATCAATTTTGAGTCAGCAACAGTGGCGATTCCAGGGGGGTGGTTATCGGGCTGCAGCCCCCCCCCGAGCTAGACCAGAATTCTCTATTTTATTTAAAATCACTACAGCTGTTTTTTCTTAACCTCCCTTTAAAAATTTTAAAAAAGTGAAAACATTTCTTCCTGGTTTTTGACAGGGTCGAAAGTTTTTCCACTTTTGTACTCATTCCACTCGTATTTGCAACGTTAACACGGTCAAAATCGTGTTTTTGCTAGTTATTTCATTGTGTTTTTAATCAAATTATCGAAAGTATTGTGGTGCTCTTTATGATTCTTATTGTTAGGTGAGTAAAGTCTGTAAAGTTAAAGAGTTTTGGTTTGCATAAGCCATGAGATTTGACATTCGTCACGACGATGCAAAACTTTTTATACCTCAGCCGCCCCCGACCCCCCGACCCAAATCCTGGATTCGCCACTGGTCAGCAATGATAAAAAATTCAAATATTGGCACAGGGCCATCTTTTGCCAATAATATTAAATTTTTTTCTGTTTTTTCCTGGTGTGTGAGCTTTTTTCGCTTCCCACGGAGCACATCACTTGTACTACAGACTAGCGAAATTTTGCTTCGTTTGGAGTCTTGGAGCCGACCGTTGGGCATTCTTAATAGGCGAGTTTCAGTTATAACAACCCTGCATGTTTAACTATTTTTTTAACGACTCTTCATTTCTCGTTTCATAGATCAACTGGAAAACAAGCTCCTTCTGTTTTGATTGTGTTCGTACGCATCGCCTTTTGCTGCGACAGTAGAGGTATGTCTGAACTACTTTCTATGTTTATGCCTTTTCACTTTCTCGTATACGAAGTGTGCAAAGATAAAGTATCGTGATCGTCAAAAAATTCAAACTCCAGATTTTGATGAATCTCCTCGTTTTAGACCTCCCTCAGTGTCCTAAAAGCACAATTTTGGAATTATGTCTGTCTGTCTGTGAAGACAATAAACATGAAAACTATTAGAGCTAGAGGGATGACATTTGGTATGTGATCTGCACACATAATTTGTAGGTTTATATCCAATTTTGATTAAATTTCGTCTAAGAGAAGCCTGTCTTTCTGTCTATCCACGTTCATGTGAACACGATAACTCAAAAACTTAATTAGCTAGATGGATAAAATTTGTACACAGTTTTATCATCATGAATGTAGGAACGTGTCAAATTTTGGACCAAATCCGCCAAAGGGTTGACTGTCTGTCGGTCTGTATAATCGCATATTCGTGTGAATACGTTAACGTCTAAACCCTAAGATCAATAAAAATTGCTATGATGTCTGCCAACATTAATTGTAGATCCGAGTCCAATTTTCGTTTCAATCGGTTGAAAAAAAGGCGTTCAAAATACATATTCGGTTTCTTCGTCATTCTACGAGGCAAAAAAAAAAAAAATAAATAAATAAATAAATAAAAAGCGCGAAAGATTCGCGCGTTTTTCCCACCTGGGTATTAGGGAATCGTCCATGTTATTGCCGCTATGTGTATTTTTTCCCCACCTACGTTAGGGCTAGGGATTGCAATCCGGAAAACCGGATCCGGCATCATTAGACGTCTACCGGATCCGGTAAATTTAAAAAAAAATACATGAAACCGATTTCTTGAAAAAATATTCGCGTTGTTGCAAGAGTAGGTATTTAAATGCATGGTGCGTACGAGTCGTTCGACGCTGACTCACCCGCTACACATATAGACATTGTTATTGTTCAATTGATAGATGAATTATGTTTATGTTGCATTTAAGAGTACGATAAAGATTTAAGTAGATAATTAGACTTAGAAATGAATTGAGTAACGATCCATATTTCTGATTTTTCTTTATAATATGACTTTTTTCTTACATAGTGACCGAAATAACGTTTTAAATTGTAAGTATGTCCCTATTTCTATTGCACTGCAGGTACTAGTCTAAAAGTTCTAAAACAAACTTGTCACTTTTGAAACCAATTCAAAATGAAAACAGAAATATTAATATACTTACAGAATAAAAAAAATATTATGATGATACAAGACGAACTGATGATACATTTACTATGCCGAAAAAAAAAGTTGTAAGACTAGATATGAAAAATATCTTAGAAAGAGTTGTTCAATATGATAAGCTTTAAAGAAAACGTAGATAATACAGTAGAAAATAACTTAGATTCATCGTCATTGAAAAATGATTTGACATTACAGAAAGAATTGCAGATGCAAATCCAGCAAGATATGAAAACCTAGAGCATAAATA
>BGPR01005803.1:35723-56931 GCA_013235015.1 Araneus ventricosus
GTTGCGTAAACATGTCGATTTTGTAATGTTGCGTAAACATGTCGATTCTGTAATGTTGCGTAAACATGTCGATTCTGTAATGTTGCGTTAACATGCCGATTTTGTAATGTTGCGTAAACATGTACACCAGTTCGAAAAGTATTAACACAGAGCAAAGGTATGAGTATTTTTTAAAATGTATATTGCAACCATTAAAATTGCTCACGTATAGGATCAAAGGTGGTGGAAACTGGCTTCCAAAATCTCATTTTGAAAAGGCGCCGATTCGCATAATTGTAAAATCAGAGAACAGGTGATATTTCTTCTTCTCAATTATTTTTCTAGGCAGGTGTTTTTGTTGGTCCATAGGCACTCAAATCCCTGGTTACGGTTCTGATGGAGCGTCAAATGACTCTAGCCCAGGGCGCTCAAATTCGTTTAGACGGGCTGACTGTCCCGGATAAAAAAAATATCTTGGATGATCTGCAGTCTGGAACTTTCAGATTTCTCTGTCTCTGTAGATTAGTAGCACGAGGGGTATTCATGCCCCGGGTCTTAGGGGGCGACATGAATATAAAATATTAGTGTGTTTATGACAGTTTTTAAAATGAAATATAAAGAGGGGTGCAAAAAAATATCCCGGGTCCCATTCGCCTTTGCTACGCCAATGAGGGGCGGAAAAGTTACATTATTACACCCAGTTCCACTTACCCTAGCTCCGCCACTGGATACCGACCAGACTACTGAGAGAGGAGGTTGTCTGTTTTATCCTCCAGTGCAAGTGTCTTCTGCGTTCAGTGGCGTAGTGCCTGGGTATGGAGAGGCGGGGCGAGAGGTATCTTAGAAGACACAATGGATGCATACGTTTGTACTTGTCACTTTTTTAAGCTGAATACGATGAGGGGGCGACAAAGTTATCTTACGCCCTGGGCGCCACTTACCCTCGCTACGCCACTGGTCAAGAGAAATCTGGTTTAAATCAGTCAGTGGTGGTGTGTCGCTTAGTAAAACAAAAGACATAAAACAATGTCGTGTCTTGGATACCCCTAAACAGGCTCATCGCGCTGTCATCCGATTTTTGTCAGAAGGAAACATTTACAATCGAATGTGATGTGATATTTGTAAATAACTTGAAAAAAAAATCATATAATTAATATGAAATTTTGTATTAAGATATTAGAATGTAACGATGTCGGAAAAACCTAGTCTACTTTAAAAATAAATGAATAAAATCAAAAGAATCATTTGGCTCGAGCACAGTAACTTGAAACCCAGTACAGTACTAACGAACATTTTTGCAGCACTGCTTGTTTCTGAGCTGACGATCGCCACTGACGGTAGGGCGGTATTCGTGCATCGCATTATAATGAAGAAAACCGAATATACCTTCTGGGCGCCTTCCTTTCAACCGACTAGGCCCAAAATTCAATGCGGATGCACAATTTTGGTCGAAAGACAACGCACCCAATTTGATTGATCCAAGTCGTTGCATCGTTGGGTTATCGCGGTCGCACACACGCGAATACACAGATCGACAGACGGTTACCTCGTTGACGGATTTAGTCCAAAATATTATACATCTCTACACTTGTTTGGCAAGGATCCCCAATGCCCGTGTAGAAGAGCCGACGGTTCTATTTTAACGTAGGACTACGTTCCTCCCATTGGGGTCTCAGGCAGGAAATTGATTCACACGCCAAAACGCCACAAAACTTGGTATGGGAGATCCTCTATATCTCGGTAACTACATATGTTAAAAACATATCTAATGTCTTATTTTAGGGATAAAGGGTAACAACAGAAGTTACAAAAAAATTTACAAAAAAATTTACTTAAACTTAAAAACTTACGAGAAACAAAAAGAGTCACGCGAGTGAAGTAGTCCTACGCCTTTAACATCAGCGGCTGTTTGAAAAGACAGCCTCCCGTCATTTTTTTCATGTGCTCTTTGAGTGTCAAACTTTGGCTCATTTGAGGCAGTCTTGGTCCAGAAATTGGCAAAGATGAGAATTCAAGGTCTTACTGAAAATTGAATTTTTTACGCGGGCCTTTTCCGACCTTGTTAAAGAATTGTTTAACGTTGCTTTCCCCCTTTCAATCTTATTTTTATTGTTTCTTTTTATCCTTTTGTAAATAGAAAACTGAATTGTTGAAAGTTGAGTTGTTTGGGTGGGGTTGCTTCGTGCGACCCGGCGTTTAGACCGCACGGCTTAGGCCAGGTCGGGAATAGCTATGAATGAATACACCTCTACAATTCTGATAATAAAACCATATGCTACATTTCATCCTTATAGCTCTTTGCATTTTTTGTTTTATCGTGTCTACTTGTGCACGGACGTGCATACTTTTCGTAGATGAATTTCGTCCAAAATTGGACGGAAACCCACAAATTTAGTGCGGGGATCGCGTGCCGAATTTCATCCCTCTATTTCAATCCGATTTTGAGTTATCGTCCTCACAGACAGACAGAGCGACGGACATAAAACAAACGTCTTTTTTTCGGACTCGGGGAGGTCTAAAAAGTGTAGATTTTTTTGACGATTGCAGTACTTTTACTCAGTAGCGTAGGGTCTGAAGAGCAGTAGGGGTTAGAGATACCCCGGGAACCAGTTTTAAGAAGGAGTCGAAACCCACTGCTTGCATGCCAGTTTTAACTCTTTCATCCCGAGGCGAACTTTTTCTTCTAGTACCTTCAAAACCGAAATTTTTTGGGAGGAAGCGACATGAATTGGACTCTCCCAACCTGGATTGTCATTTACCGCCCCACCCCCTGCTATAACCTTCCCTTAAAGCGCACGGAAATGGGCTGCGGTTGGCAAGGATAATTGGACCCCCTACCGCGCTTATCTCCTAAGCGATCTCGGAACCTCCCCTCAAAAGCAGCCAACCGCCTCAGACCGGCCTTCGCCGCTGTTAGGGGGACATTTTTAGACGGCCTCGCTCGGTGAGAGAGGGTTAAAGCAAATTCTGATGGGGAGGACATAAGAATGATACCATATTCCTGGCCCATTTAAGCTTGTTAAATCGCGGTTGACGACTGGGATAAAAAAAATAATCATTATTTTCCGGGCGCCACTCACTTTCGCTACGCCACTGGCCGTGGCGACAAAACGTCAATGCGTTTATGTCAAGGGCTGACAAACGTCCCGTATATACGTACGTATTTCTCTACTCAGTCCCGTATTACTATTTGCCCCGTTTTCTCCCTAAACTCTGCGCGAATATTTCCCCTGAAGCCAACTCAATGGTCGGAAGAAAGTTGTCAGTGGAGCCAGATGAAGCAGTTTGGATTTGTCATTATAATTTTGAAATGGCTTGCACCCTATTTTATAATTACGCGAAAGAAGAAAAGGATATAATTAAGAAAGCCAACTTTAAAATATGACTGGGCTGAAAAGTATTAGTTTTTTATTTTAGCTATTATTCTACGTGTTCATTTTATTAGATTGCTTAAACTCTATTGATTTTTTTTTATCAGAGTAACCACTACCTACCTATTTTTTTCATGTTTTATTTATTTAGCACTCAAATGTCCCGTATCGATACTTGGAAATTATGAACAGTACTTTTTCGTCAGCCGGGCGCAAATGTCGCCAATTGTGAACAGCCAAGTCGCCAAGAGCGAAGCGATTTTCCGTTAGCCGGGCGCAAATGTCGCCAATTGTGAACAGCCAAGTCGCCAAGAGCGAAGCGATTTTCCGTTAGCCGGGCGCAAATGTCGCCATTTGTGAATGAACCAAACGCGAGCCAAGTCGCCAAGCGAAGCGATTTTCCGTTAACCGGGCGCAAATGTCACCAATTGTGATCCAAACGCGAGCCAAATCGCCAAGAGAATGGTTGTAAGAAATTTGGAGGAATTCTACATTATTTGGTGATTTTTCGATTGCGCCCGACTAACGGAAAAGTACCTATGGAACCCTATTTATGTCCCTTTTTGAAGTCAGATACGATAATAGAGTGAAAAAACATAGCATGCCCCAGGCGCCGTTTAAACAAGCTAATTCACTAACGATGACGGGGGTCAAAAAAATCATATTATGATCCGGGTGCCACTCACCTCGCTAACCACTGCTTTTATTTTGTATAACTTCGTATGCGAGCAGTGTGGAGAGGGAAGCATTAGCATTCCGGGGAGTTGTTCCGCCGCCATGAATGCTAACGAGGAGGGCCAAGGCGGAGAGGTCACGGTTGATTCGCTCGGACGAAGCGCTGTTTTCTCCCAGCAAGCTGTTCGATTTTTACTTTCTCGCGTGCGGAGAGAAATGGCGGTCATCGTCCAAAAATTCCGTCTTAGGATTTTGATGACGTTTCATACCTTCCAAAAATTCCGTCTTAGGATTTTGATGACGTTTCAGACCTCTCTGCGTCCGAAAAAAATATATCTTGGAATTACGACCTCGAACAGGATGAGCAGTAAACGCATGGAACTAGATCACGGGTCCCAACCAGTTGCAGGGCGTAGCGGGGGTAAATGGCTCCCAGGTCATGATATGATTTTTCGCTCTCCCCCGTCATCATCAGTGGTTTAGCTTGTCTAAACGATGCCTGGGGCATGGTTTTTTTTTTCGCCCCCTCAACGTATTTGACTTTAAAAAGTGACATAAACTCATTAAAGTTTTGTGAGCATGACGGTGGTGTTTCGAGGATAAGTAGCGCTAGAATCATATGATTTTTTTTTTTGCCGCACTCGTCATTAATAGCCTAGCAAACTCGAATGATGCCCGGAGCATGGTTTATTTACAAATCCTCTCCTCATAAATTTTGCTTTTAATATAATATAAACTCAGTAATGTTTTGATACCACGGCGGCCCCTAAATCTGGCGCCGGAGGCATCAATACCGCCCCCCCCCCCGGGGGGGGGGGGGGGGGTTTCATTTTTGGGTATCCTCGGCTCTCGTGCCGGCATACGCCCAGGGGATGCAGTCTTACCAGGGGACAATGAGGTAACGTACCGTGTTGTGTATGAGAAAGCCGAGGGGAGAACCCTCCCGCTGGTTGAAAACAGAACTGGCTGGAGGTCGGAATGTTTTTACACATTTGTAAAATGGCAAATGTGCCCGAGAAGCTTCTCACACTTCTGAACAGAGCGTAGATTTCGAATGAACGAACCGGTGGCGAATCCAGGATTTGCATCGTCGGTCGTGACGGCACAAAATGGCTTATGTCAACCAACAGTTACAATTAATATAATTTAACAAAAGATATTAAAATTAATTAAACTTTTGTACCAGACAGAATGGCGAATATACAGCAACTTCCAATAAAATACAAATACAGATAATCGAATACGAAGAAAGAAAACAATATCGATAACAATACACCTTTTTGCGCGCCAACGCAGCAGCATCTAGTGATCGCATCAACAATATTGTCCTACAATTAACCAACAAATCACTATAGAGTCAAACAACAAAAAAAATCGTGCTCTAATAATTAAAATAATCAAAACACATAAAATGACGATTATGTAAACCAAACACTTTAACTTTACAGACTTTACTCACTTTATAATAAGAATTATAAGAATCAAACACTGCAATACTTTCGATAATTTAAAAAAACACACAATGAAATAGCGAGCCAAAAAATGTTTTCGAAAATGTTTAAAATGTTTACAAGTACGAGTGGAATGATTTCAAAAGCGGGAAAAGTTTCGAGCCTCTCAATCCAGGAAGCAATGTTGTCACGGATTTCTTTTTTAAAGGGAGCTTAAGAACAAACAGCTGTGGAGATTTTAAATAAAATCAAGCATTCTGATTTAGCTGTGGCTACAGTCCCACAGCACCCCCCCCCCTTCCGGATTCGCCACTGGAACGAACTGTCTCAAGGCCAGAATATCGGATCCACAAAACAGGCCGAGTGGACCTCCAGCAACTTTGGTGAGACCTCGAAGGGTTCGTGGTCTTACAGGGTAATTTAATTTTGTGCTTTCATTTGACTTACAAGGGTCAGCGGTTGGTCGTCTTATCGATATGTCTAAATGATAACCGATAACTCGAAGAAGCAACGACTTGGACAAATAAAATTTGGTATGCCTTCAACCCATTTGTATTTTTTTTATAGTTGATTCAAAATCCTTAGATCATTAAAAAAAAACTTTAAAAAAAACGTTGACGAAATTGTTTCGGTTGAGTCCGGCACCTCCTACGGCCTTAACAAATTTGAGCGCCCTGGTCTAGGATAATTTGGCGCCCCATTAATCAGAACCGTAATTGATACTGTCGGTATTGATACGTGCATAAATTGGATTTTCTCATGGACTTCCTCTGCATGAAAATTGTTTGAACTGATATACAGTAGTCCAGCCAGTAAGGACATCTGGGTGGGAGTTTTTTTTTTTTTAAACGCAGGATATACTAATTTCTTAGTGAGTTACTAAGCTGTGTTAAGTAAGGTATAGGAAAAGCTGTATGTATTTTTGAGAAAAAGATCGATTTTTATAATTTTACCCGTCTAAAACTTGTATTACGTGCATTTTAAGGCCGATTCCGTTTGATCCGGACAGGGTCCGGTCCCATCTAATCCGGATTACCGAGACTCTACTCAGTGGCGGATCAACATAAAATGGCGCTTAGGGAAAATACAAAAAAATCCCATCTTTATCTTTTGAAAGTCTAGTCTTTCTAGTTTTTTTTTTCTTTCTGAAAGGGTTTTTTTTAGTAAGAAAGGGCCCTAACTGTTCTTGAAAGTAAATGGAATCTGAGATATTTTTTTTCCGTGCTCCACTCTCTGCTTATTGAAACTAGGAATGATACTTTGAAATACTAGGAAATACTTTCCAGCTAATTATTCGTCATGAATTTCCGAAGTACCTGATACCCAATCAATATGAATCAGATATCGTGAGAAACTACACGAACCCTACGGGATTAATCCATTTTAAAATATCTTACCTTACCTCACACTCCCCAGGACGCAAATCCTTGAAATGGACATCCCTTTGAAATGAGCTTCCGCTTTCAGTCACAGATGAGGTTTGAGTCATCAAACCTCTGTAACATAATTAATTCTATTTGTAATTTTGTCGCAGCTTGAGCTGGTTTCCGGGTTGTTAAAAAGACTGCTTCCTTTAGGTTTTCTCACACTTTGCTAAAACTATTTTAATTTTTAAGAATCTTTAGAATAAGAGATTACAAAGAACGAACTTTTTCTTAAGAACAACTAATTAATTCCTTAATTTTGCGCCCCTTGGTAATTGCGCCCAGGGCACGAGCCCTGCCTGCCCCACCCTAGTTACGCCACTGACTCTACTGCACACGTTTAGGAAGCGTTAAGATATCGATGGCTGACTTATCATAATTTTACTTCTGACATGTTTAAAATTATAATTAAATAAGTTTTTTTGTTTCAAAATTGAAAAAAATTCCGTGCAGTAAAATTTTATTCGCCCCTGGGATACAGCTCAATATAAGCCCATCTATCTATCTATATTATATAAAACGCTTATGCGTGGCGCAAAAAAAGTACCTTTATTTCTTTCTCCCCGTTGGCAACGATCAGTTTGTTTACTAATCTGAAGCCTGACGCCAAGCTTTTGCTTACGGATTACAGGACTTTTTTTTCGGATCGTCGACTTTTTTTTTTGAATTTATATGTTTAAAATAGAAATTACAGAATAAAGACCAGAGAACTAATTATACTTCAGAAAAGTTCTCTTGCACACTGCTCTCGGAGAATGATTAAAGTTGCATGCTGTTTGCAACGTGTATATATAGAGAGATTAGATTTTTTTGCCACTGTGTTTGTACGGAAGGAAGTGAATTACCACATGCTGCTTATGGTGAATGATAATGTTGCATACATTTTGCTTTTCTGTGTAATATTTTATAAAAAAGAGTGCATATTTAAAATTTTGCTTAAAAAAGCAAGGATTTTGTAAATTTTGAAAAATAGCTATCTTATCTGTTTTAAAAGGCTAAAAGTAAATAATTATTATGGGTTTTAATTTTGAATAGTTAATTTGAGTATGTTTCAAGCCACTATTTCGTTAACTGTCCTTTTTTAGCTAAAAGGTTGTAAGATGGTTTTCATCTTTCTACGACAAGAGACGATCAAGAATTTTCTGAGATTTAAAACACAAATGACTGCACTGAGAAACATACTATATCTTTCTTGGCTAAATAATTGTTGAAATAAGCATGTATACGGGTGGGGAAGCTTTTCTGTGTAATATTTCCTGAAAAAGAGTGCATATTTAAAATTTTGGTTCAAAAAGCAACGATTTTGTAAATTTTGAAAAAAAGCTATCTTATCTGTTTTAAAAAGCTAAAAGTAAATAATTATTATGGGTTTTAAATTTGAATAGTTAATATGAACATGTTTCAAGCCACTTTTTTCTTTAAAATGTCCTTTTTTAGCTAAAAGTTTGCAAGATGGTTTTCATCTGTCTACGACAAGAGACGATCAAGAATTTTCTGAGATTTAAAACACAAATGACTGCACTGAGAAACACACTATATTTTTCTTGACTAAATAATAGTTGGAATAAGCATGTATACGGGTGGGGAAGCTTTTCTGTGTAATATTTCATAAAAAAGAGTGCATATTTAAAATTTTGGTTCAAAAAGCAACAATTTTGTAAATTTTGAAAACAAGCTATCTTATCTGTTTAAAAAGCTAAAAGTAAATAATTATTATGGGTTTTAATTTTGAATAGTTAATTTGAGTATGTTTCAAGCCACTATTTCGCTAACTGTCCGTTTTTAGCTAAAAGGTTGTAAGATGGTTTTCATCTTTCTACGACAAGAGAAGATCAAGAATTTTCTGAGATTTAAAACACAAATGACTGCACTGAGAAGAACACTATATTTTTGTTGACTAAATAATTGTTGGAATAAGCATGTATACATGTGGGAAAGCTTTTTTGAATTACATTCCATTGTATAGAGGGCATATTTGAAATTTTGGTGGAAAAAGCAATTTTTAAAAATTTATTTTGAAGATTTGGAAAAGGCTATCTTATCAGTTTTAAGCTTAAAATTTTAGTGGAATGAAGTTATGTTGAAATAAACTTTTGAATAAATACTCAAAAGTGTATGCCAAGAAGTTTTAAATTTCTGATTGATAAAAATAATTTTGATTTTGAATCATCTTTGGATTATAAATATTACCTTTCAAATTTCTTTCTAACATTTACATATATATCTGTGCTACCAGAAGATTTTAATTGTGGAAACAGATGAAAAATTAATTTTAGGATAACTGTACGGCAAGCGTGTGAAGCGAGCTGTTTTCACATAGTGATCCCGAAAGAATCACGTGATTCTTTGGTGTCGGTGAGCGGAACGAGCAGGGGGTGTTATACGCATATAATGATTTTATAACAACTGTGCTAGGACACCCAGCGTCTTCATGTAGCGAGCGAAGCGAGCAAGGTTTGCGTAGCAATCCTCCTGGAGGTTGGCGAGTTTTAGCGAGCAGGGGGCAGAGCCCCCTAGCTGGATAAGTTGCGCCTGGACCATAATATTATTTTTCTGCTCACGCCCTACAATCGTCATTAGTGGCATAGCTTGTGTGGCTCCGCCCCCTGATCGTATTTGCTTTAAAAAGTGACATAAAAGCACTAACGTTTTGTCACTATGGCCAGTGGCGTAGCGAGGGTAAGTGGCGCCAGGGATACAGCTCCCCATGCTCCCGGAGAGCATGGGGAGGCGTTCAGTACGGGGGGGGGACGAGTGTAATGAAATTGGTCTCAAATTTTCGCCAGATCTTTATTATCATCTAGTTGAATACCCCGTACAAAAATTTTCCACGAAGGGGGGCCCTGCCCCCCGCTCTGAAAAAGAGGCACAAACGCAGTAATGCTTTGACTCCCCTAAGACTGGCGCCCTGGGCATCTATACACTCCCTTGCTCCCCTGCCGATACGACATTGGAAGAAAGATCTGAAACAAATAGAAATGACATAGAACTAAGTGATGACCCGCTAGAGCAGCCCGCAGTCTGCGAGCCATTAAAAGTTCCTCACGCACGCCGAGGAACCGGTTGCCGAGATAGAGATCGCCGGACCTCGGGGGCCTCACTCTTCATCTCTCAGTCGTGGGAGCCTCTCAGCAACGCGAGTCATTGGAATAAACACCGCGCGAGAGATAGGAATGCGGTTGCGGCATTCGGTTGTGTCTAGCAACTCGAGATCCGCTGGCCTCGGCGAAAAATGTTCAACTAAATGTTTTGTTGGTTTCAAATAACGGCATTCTTCGGTGATACGAAAATTGCTGTCAACCAGACCAGGCCGAGATTTCCCACAGGGCCCACCTAGGCCACGGTGCATATACAGAAGGAGATATATAGAAGAAAAATGTTTCGGTATTATGTCAAAAAGGCCGTATGAAATACCGTTTTTTCCTTCCTCGTATACGAAGTATACAAAGAGAAAGTATTGTAATCGTCAAAAAATTCGAACTCGAGAAGTTGACGAAATCTCCACGTTTTAGAGTGCGAAAAACACAATTTGGGAATTATGTCTGTGAACACGATAACTCGAAAACTATTAGAGCTACAGGGATGAAATTTGATATGTGAACGTGAAACATAATTTGTAGGTTTCTATCAAATTTCTGGCGAATTTTGGAGTCTGTCTGTCTGTTTGCGTTCATGTGAACACGATAACTCAAAAACTTGAATAGCTAGAAGGATAAAATTTGGTACACAGTTTTATCATCAGGAATGTAGGTCCGTATTAAGTGTTGGGCCAAATCCGTCAAAGGGTTGACTGTCTGTCGGTCTGTATAATAGCATACTTTTGGACGCAATAACTTCTTAACAAAATTACTTAGATAAATTAAATTTTGTATGGAGACTTCTAATCTAATTTACGTTCGTTATGTTAAATATACTGAGCGATACATTGAAGTTTCTCTTTTTACAGCTTGCGGTGTCTTGTTTATTCACGGGCAAAAAAAAAGCATTTATTTCTCTCTCGCACATAGCTAGGGTTGCCATACGTCCACTCTGGTTCGTTGCCATCGTATTTCACTACTCAGTCCCGTATTGTAATTTGTTCCGTTTTCTCACTAATTTCTGTGTGACACCTGATTAGGAAGAAATAGAACGTACTTACAAGTAATAGCAGATTAGAAGAAATAGCATATTTACAAGTAAGAAACATCAATATTGGCAACACTAAGATTCTATTCAGCCAGTTTGTACACCTAAAATATTATTTGGAGAAAAATAATGCCAACGACAGCTGCGAAGCAACTATGAAATTGAGCCTGGAAGAGAAATGGCTGAAGTGTTTTGCAGATACAAAGTATATTCATCAGAAGTCATGTCTAATTAAATTATGCGAATTTGTATTTGCCGTTCCAGCCCACAATACAAATGTGGAGAGAATATTTTCCCTTATGTCAACTCAGTGGTCGGACAAAAGAAGCAAGTTGTCAGCGGTTTTTTTAAAATATTTTTTTGAATTTTGATTTTTTATTATAATTTTAAAATGACTACTTTTTTCATGTTTTATTTATTTAGCACTTAAACATCCCTTATCAATGCTTGGCAATTATGGCAATCCTATACATAGCGTAAACCACATATTAAAGAAATATTACAAATTTAGCGTTATAATGTTTTATATTAATATTTTTGAGATGGGGGCTGAATACGCTTTCGCCTATGGAGTAGAAATGAGCAAATCCGATCCCGAATCAGACCGAGATCTAGACAACAGAGAGCGCGAGTGGGTTCAGTTTCTGTCTCTCCCACTGTTCGGTAGACTGGTGGTAAGGTCTCGGTTACTCAGCATGTGGGTTCTAGGCTTGAAACCCGCTGGTGTGGTGCGGAAGCTTCGAGAGAGGGTGCCGATTCGTGTGTCACCCTCGTCATCTGACCGCAGTTGAAAATGAGAGACCTTTTCGAATGCAGCCCTCTTGTTGCTTCAAAACGGGTTGTTAACGCAATTAAACTAAACCAAAACCCAGTAGTTTATTTTATTTGTGTTTCGAAATTGAAAGGTTCCTTCTAGTCCTGTATGGATAGGGTTGCCATAATTGCCAAGCACTGATACGGGACGTTTAAGTTCTAAATAAACAAAAAATGAGAAAAGTGCGTTGGCAACGGTTTATTTTACTCTGATAAAACATCAATAAAATTTAATAAAATAAATGAACACGTAGAATAATTTTAAAAAATGCGAGGCTAATCCTTTTTAGCTCAGTCATATTTTAGAGTTGATTTTACTTTCTTAATTTCATCATTTTCTTCTTTCATATAAGTCTCCCCTGACAACTTGTTTCTTCCGTCCGACAATTGAGTTGACATGAGGGAAAATATTCTCTCCACATTTGTATTGTGGGCAGGAATGACAAATACGTATTCACGTAGTTTTTTCAAACATGACTTGTGATCAATATAGTTTGTATCTGCCGAAAACGTCAGCCATTTCTCTTCCACACTCAATTGCATAGTTGATCTGCAGTTTTGGTAGGTATTATTTTTTCTCTAAATAATGTTTTAGATATACGCACTGGTCGAATAGAAACTCAATGTTCCCAATATCGATGTTCGAGCAATTTGCATTTGTCATTATAATTTAAAATGATTTTATCCCAATTTCGTAATTACGTGAAAGGAGAAAATGGCATAATTAAGAAAGTAAAATCATCTTTAAAATATGACTGAAATGAAAAGGATCAGCCTCGCACCTCTTCTATTACAGTATACTCTCTATTATCCGTACGCGGATTATCCGTGCTCATTCCGGACTCCCAAAAAATTTAAAGAGAAACCTTTTCACGCTTATCATGCATGTAAAATCGATGTTGATGTTCGATCGAGAGATTCATTCCGTAAAACTAGTGAGCCGTGACGGCGGAGGCTAAAGAATATATTTTTTCTATCTTCCTCCACGTGCAATCTCTACCGGTGCAACCCCTAATTTTCCGAGAAATGAATCATCCACTTCCTGCTAGATCATTCTCGTACGAACACGCTTCTCCCTGACACGTCATTCTTTAACTTCTTCGTCCTCTTTCACTTTCGCGCGTGTTCCTTTAGTTTTTGCGTCTTGTTTATCGTCAGTTAATAGCGTGAAATTTTTTACTGGTAAAAATGACTGGTGTGAAACGAAAACGAAACATTTTAAATGTTAAACGAAAATTAGAAATCCTCTAAAAACTGGACAATGGAAAATCAGCTAGTACTGATGCAGAAGACGTACTAAATGAGGGAAATACAATTTATCATTCTGCTGCTCTACAATCTGTGGAAACTTTGTTAGATTATGCGTTGGTATTCGACAAGAGATGAACAAAGAGCAGAAGCAAAAACGCATTAGAGATTTTTTTTTAAGCAGTAAATGTTAAAAGGAAAATTCCTGGTTTGATGTTATACAGCATGCAAATGTAAGTAATTTTTATATTTTTGTACTGATGTTAATTTTTCTTTTAATAAAAAGGAATTTTCTGATTATCCGTGTTTTTCTGTTCTCCGCGCGATCCCTCCCGGTGATTAGCCCGGATAATCGGGAGTGTATTTTACATATTCATGTTATTAGATTGCCTGACAACATTATTGATTTTTCATCAGAGAGATGGCATGCGTCGTCCCGTATCATTACCAACCCGGATTTTTTTATTTATTTAGCACTTAAATGTCCCGTATCAATGTTTGACATTGGTAACCCTACGGATTGGGAACAATTGGTCCAATCGGCTGAGGGCCTGCCCCGTACAACTCTTCAGGTAAAACTGTCCTTTGTATACAGTTATTAGTTTCAGGGGCCTCTTCCCAGACCCGGAATCTAGATCTGGGTCTGTGGGGGGGGGCTGAGGTCATAAAAATTTTGTATCGTCGTGACGAATGTCAAACCTCGTGGCTTATGTGAACCAAAACACTTTAACTTTACAGACTTTACTCACCTGATGATAAGAATCATAAAGAACAGTACAATACTTTCGACGATTTAATAAAAAATACAATGAAATAACTAGCCAAAAAATGTTTTCTAACGCGTCAATGTTACAAGTACGAGTGGAATGACTAGAAAAGTAGGAAAATCTTCGAGTCTATCAAGCCAGAAACCAATGTTGTCTAGTTTTTGTTATTTTAAAGGGAAATTAAGAACAAAAAGTTGTAGTGATTTCAAATAAAATCAAGAATTCTGGTTTAGCTCTGGGGGGGCTGCAGCTCGTTAGCCACCCCCTTGAATCTGCCACTGTTTGAATAACGAGTCCTGTTGCCACCAGCGCGACCTCTCACCTGTCATCCGGTGTCTCATTCAGAATCGATTCCGATGATTTAGGGCCGATGCTGTCTCTTGATTTCACAGTTCTTGTGAAGAGATGCGTGACTGGAGAGATGACAAATTCGCGGAGGCAGCGGATTTCTGGTTGTTAGCAAGACAACGGGAAGGTCACAGCTCTGTTTTTACTTTCTCGTATACGAAGTATACAAAGAAAAAGTATTGTAATCGTCAAAAAATTCGAACTCGAGATTTTGACGGATCTCCACGTTTCAGACCTCCCCGAGTCCGAAAAACACAATTGGGGAATTATGTCTGTCTGTGAACACGGTAACTCGAAAACTATTATAGCTACGGGGATGAAATTTGGTATGTGGTCTTTAAACATAATTTGTAGGTTTCTGTCAAATTTTGGACAAAATCCGTCAACGGGAAGTCTGTCTGTTTGTATGTTCGAAGTCATGCGAACACTATAACTCAAAAACTTGAATAGCTAGATGGATAAAATTTGGTACACAGTTTTAACGTCATGAATGTAGGTCTGTATAAAATTTTAGGCCATGTCCGTCAACTGGTTGACTTTGCATATCTGATTTCTTCGCCATTGAACGCAGCAAAAGAAAGGCACGCGTTTTTACTGCTGTTCCCGTAATACGTTCTGTTTTGGCTCACTGCCAAATTCTTCTCGAATAAAAGTGAATTAATTGTGGAGTGTTTTCTTTTCTCAAACATTTTCTCAATAAGAGTTGCATATTTGATTTGCGGTTAGTTTTATTTTGTATATTTCGTAATGCATTTTTTTCTGAGTGGATTTTGCATTATTTTTACTCTGACAGATCGAAAGTAGTTGTTAAAAGTAAAGTTATTAAGTAACAAACCAAAAGTAGTGTCAATTGATTCATCAGTTCTGTTCTTCGTGCTTTTTTAATTTCTTAAGCACATTCTGCCAATGTGCATGATATTTTCAACTACATCTATTCGGTAGCAAATTTGTAACAATCAGATCGGAGATATTGCTGGCAAGCTAAAAGGCTGCTTAGACGTGTGCAAATCTTTTAGTAACTTACATTAGATAATTGAAATTTGGTATGTGGTCTTCTAATTTATCCACGCGGTGGGAGGGGAAACAGCACCTTTTTGGGGAAGTACACGAGAAAGTTTAAGGGAGGCCACTCCCGCTGGTTTACCACGTTAATCGCTATAAGAATCAAACATGATTCGCACCTTTTATCTAATCAGATGACTCTCTTCGCTACTACAGTTAAGAAATAGCAGAGGAGGGGTCATCTATTCAGATAGACGGTTCGAATCTCAGGCGTTAATAAAAGCAGCGAATGTGTGAACTTAAAAATAAATCACTAATTGCCCAAGTCGACATCAAAAACTTGTGCGATAAGGAAATAAAGCAACAATTAATAACGAGAGAAAGAAAATTCCTGATCATTCATTAAAAATTAAAATATATTGCGAACGTGATTAAAATTCTAATTTACTTTGAGAATCTCTATCAGTGTTTCACGCTTTTACCTTCTTGTTTCGATTCCACATTTTTGATTAAGAAATGTGTTTCTACTTTTTTAATCCACCGACTAAAGTGTGTTTTGAAAAAGAAAATATATATATATATATATATTGAAATTATTTTAGAACTGAATTAGCAAAGTCAAAGCCAAGAGTGCAGTGGAGCGGGAGTGCCGTTCCGGTACTGCTTTCTTTTTTTCTGAGACATAGGAGAGAGTGGGTTAAAACGGGTTACTTTGATTTTGGCGTTATTAATTCTTCTTCATAGTGGACGAATACTGAATTATTCTCCAATAGGGAAGAAAAAAGAAAGGTCATAGTTTCCATTTTGTTGCCGTTAAATTCACTTCGTCTGTGAATAGTGGCGAATCTAGGATTCGGGTCTGGGAGGGGCTGAGGTCATAAAAACTTAGTATCGTCATGATGAATGTCAAACCTCAAGGCTATAGTAAACCAAAACTGTTTAACTTTATAGACTTTACTCACCTGACAATCTATACTTATAAAAGGCAATGTTTGTGTTTGTCTGCGATGTCCAGACGAATCTATCGCACTTACAGCCATGAAATTTGGCACACAGGTAGTCGTAATGGTGACTCAATGCACCTCGAAGCCGAAATTTTAAATTTTAATCTAGAATTTTTTTTTATTTAATGTTTTGTGTTGTTTTGGTTGATTTTTCGCACTAATTTCTCAAAAGAATAGTTACGAATAAGTTTACGACAAAAATAGATACACCATCGGAAAGAGCATGCGATTTCCGTTCTAATGAAGTTAGTTTTGAATTTCTAACGTAATTTACTGAATTTTGAGAATTTTTTAAAAAATAGTCAGTTTCACCACCTAAATTTTAGTTTTGTTTTTAAATTTGTTGCATCCGACTTTCTAATAACACTATTATTTTCAATTTTTTTCAGCTTATAACTAGAACGGTTCTCTCTGATTTAAAACAAGAACGGTTAAAATATCTTTTCCCGTTTTTTTTAAATTAAATTATTCCTGGGCAGATGAAAGTTATTTTTGTCGAGCGAAATTTCTTCAGCGATAGCCTTCCGGAACGCAGCTTTCAATTTGATTGGATGAAGGGTCAGGTGACGTCATAACTTTCGGAGCTTTTTGTCATGTTCTAAGAATTTTTTTTTCATTTTGTTGAAGTCCTGATTCCACGGGCAACAATTTTTTTATATTGTTTTGGATTAATGTACTCTGTACTGTTTTTCTACGTGTATTTATGTTATTATCGCGGAAAAAATAAGCGGGAAAATCTATAATGTGTATCTTTTGTATTGATTTTGTTTTGAAAACTTTTTCGTGTCATTGTGGGCGATTTTTTTTTATTTTGTTGAAGTCCTGATTCCACGGGCATCGCCGTGCGCGTACTGCTAGTAAGAATCTAAAAGAACAATACAATGCTTTCGATAATTTAATAAAAATTACAATGAAATAACTAGCCAAAAAATGTCTTCAACCGCGTCAAAACTACAAATACAAGGGGAATGACTACAAAAGTAGGAAAATTTTCGATCCTGTATAGCCAGAAAGCAATGTTGAAACGTTTTTATTATTTTTTTTAAAAGAGGAAAATTAAGAAAAAACAGCTGTAATTATTTTAAATAAAATCAAGAATTCTGGCTTGGGTTTGGGGGGGGGGCTGTAGCCCGATAGCTCCTCCCCCTGGATTCGCCACTGTCTGTGAAGGTTTATCTGTTTTATGACGTTCACCTCTCCAATGTTCGTATGATTTTAAACTATCCTTACTTAATAATCAATTCACTCAACTTACTTAATAATCAATAATTACAGTTATGAAAAACTATATTTAGTCCAGCTTATTAAACGTTTACTAAGGATTTATACCCTATCAAAGAATAAGGATTTACTCCAATAATTGCGCTCTTCTATTTCGTTTCTCATGACCTCTGCACTCGGGGTAAAACGGGACACTTCTTGGGGGGTAAAACGGGATACTAGGGGAAGCTACCAATACCGGACCGAAGATGATTTTCTTAGGTTGTGAGATAGTTGGTAGTTTGTGAGGGTCATTCCTATTTGACTTTTGCGTCAAATGATCTGTTGGAAAGCATTTCCAACAGTTAGAAGAAAAAAAAAAAAAAAAAAAAAGAGAAAATTAAATTAAAAAAAAAAGGATAATAAAGAAGAGAAAATTGTTTTGTGGTGACTCAAAAAACAGAAAAAGAAAACCTCAAAACAAAACAATCAGAAAGAGAAGAGTATGAAGAACTAATACTGCAAAGCCGTCTTTTAAAAAAACCTAAATGAATCCACTAAATCCGCAGTGGAGCGTAGAATAAAGACAACTACGTTATGTGAATTATTACTATTCTTACATACTTATTACTATTCTTAAACCAATTGTCTTTATTCTTAAATTATTAACTACGGTAACTATTGTTAAATATTAAAACATTGTCATTATTCTTAAATTGTTAACTATTGTAACTATTGATAAATATAAAAAAAACTATCTTTATTCTTAAATTGTCAACTACTGTAATTATTGTTAAATTTAAAAAAAAAATCGTCTTTTTTCTTAAATTGTCAACTATTATAACTATTGTTAAATCTTAGAAAATTGTTTTATTTTTAAATTGTCACATAAAATAAAAAATATGCTACTTTTCCACTGAAAATCTAGTTTTCCCTAATTTCCCATAGAGTTAACATGTGTATCCCGTTACTTTGACTTTTTCTGCAAAAAAAATCCTTACTAGAAAAGGTATTAAAACTATGACTTTTCCTGAAAGATATATTAAACTCTGATAAATAAGGAATATTTTAGTAAAATTTGACAAACTGTATGTCGAATAGTTTAGCTCCAACAGGTCTTCAAACCTTAGGTATCCCGTTTTATCCCACTTTCCCCTAAATAAATAAAAAAAATTATAAGATCCCGCCTTAAAAAACTTGATCTTTGTCTAACCCTCTAAAATATGATTATTTCAAATTAATAAAAGTAATAAGCCACTAGCAAGTTGTGGCGGAAAAAAGTTCAAAGCATTAACCCTCTGACTACTAAGGGTTCTCAAAATCTACTAATTTACTAATTGATCTGTGGAATGGATTCGCCCGCCCCGTTCCCCCTTTTCTCCTCACTACGGGTGGTGGCAGATATGAATGGCAGGCCTTTCATCTCTCACTTTAATGAGCACTCGCCCAACTGCCTTCTCCCCCTTTCGGAACAGCAACCGCCCGAAATCCGCACCACTAGTGTAGAAGCTTCATGGCCGGTTACGGCCGGCTTAGGAGTCAAAGTGCTCATATTTAAATGAATTTACGTTTTGATTCTGAAAATTCGTGATATTTCCTATATTACTTATCAATGTTATAATTTCCCTTTGACATTATTTAACTTTAGTATAACTTGAAATAATCAACATAATTTTTTTTAAAATTGTTCTTTAACATTTTCATTATTTTCATGCTTTGAACTTCAATACGAATATTCTTAATGTTTGATCAAAATTAAAATGAATAACTGTAAAATATGCATCGTTTCAGCCTTGATGTTTCATTATGTCACGGTTTCAATACCTAAATAAAATAATTATGCAATTCCAATGCTAAAAATATTAATCGTGAAGTGATCCCTTACCTACCCCCCTCTCCATTTTGCTCCTCCCCCAACAA
Organism: Araneus ventricosus; assembly: GCA_013235015.1. Classification (NCBI taxonomy): domain Eukaryota; kingdom Metazoa; phylum Arthropoda; class Arachnida; order Araneae; family Araneidae; genus Araneus; species Araneus ventricosus. Next base: position 55,051 of record BGPR01005803.1, read on the forward strand.
TATCCCCCAGGTCAGAGAGTTCCGGCACTGCTTAGCTTACGACTACACGACTGTTTGGAGCTAACAATGAGTTGAGCAGAATGAGCTGATAAAAGCGAAAAGCGATCATCGAAAGGCGATTATAAAAAGAAATCAATGTATAGTACATACAAAACCAGCGGGAGTGGTCTCCCCTAAACTTTCTCGTATACTTCCCCAAAAAGGTACTGCTTCCCTTCCCCCCGCCTGGATAAAAAAATTCGAACCTACTGTAACCCAGAAACCAATGACTATCAGAAGGTTTTTCATTGCAGATTATAGTGATTCTAAAATATTTACGTAAAGAATCAAATTCGAAGAGATGCGTACCGATTAAAACGCATCTATCACATACTTCCACTCTTGCCGGCTCAAGGACAAAATGACGTAATCCTTCCGCGTGCACAGAGATTGCTACCAGTACGCACGCGCATGGAGAATCGGATTAAGAAAATTGAATGTGCAATTTGAACGCCTTTTTTTAACCGACTGGAACGAAATTTAAGCACAGATCTATAATTAATATTAGCAACCGTCATACCAATTTTTATTTACTAAGCCAAAGGATTTAGAAGATATAATTTTTACAAATATGCGATTATACAGTCCGACAGACCATCAACCTTTCGATGGATTGGGACCAAACTTTGATACGGACCTACATTCCTGATGATAAAACTGTGTACCAAATTTTATCTATCTAGCTATTCAAGTTTTTGAATTATTGTGTTCACATGAACGCGGACAGACAGACTTCCCGTAGACGGATTTTGTCCAAAATTTGATAGAAACCTACAAATTATGTGTCAAGATACCGAATTTCATCCCCGTATCTCTCATAGTTTTCGAGTTATCGTGTTCACAGAGAGACATAATTCCCAAATTGTGTTTTTCGGACTCAGGGAGGTCTAAAACGTGGAGATTCGTCAACATCTCGAGTTCGGAATTTTTTGACGATTACAATACTTTCTCTTTGTATACTTCGTATACGAGAAAGTAAAAAACAGTTAAGGCCGAAAATCTCTGTCCTCTTCTCTTTATTCGAGTTGTTTTTCATTTTTATTTCTTAAGGACAGGACTTTTAGGGTCAATTGAGGGTTATATTTTGACCGATGTCAAACTCTTAAACAGAAAAAAGTCATGTTTTGAATCTCTGCTTCTTGTTTGACCCCTGAAGAAGTACAAGAAGCCGAATTCTTCCATTTTGTTTTTTCGCTTTGTCTTCACTAAAATTTCAAAATTCTCAGAGTCCTTAATAGGAGCTAAGCTGACAACCATAAAATAGAGAGTTCTAATGGCAACATTGAGGAAACAAACCACCCAGGGTCGATTACTTCAAAAGTAAGTTTCTTCTGTTCCCAAAGCCTGTCGAGCGGCAAACTGTTTCGCAACGGAAGAGCGCCGTCACGTTTTCTGACACGTCCCTCTCCTCCGAGGCGCACCTGTCGCCATGCTCCTCGGCACGTACTACCTGTGACCGACAGTTGACACTTCGCACAGCTGACCAACTGACCACTTTCTAAAATTGGGAATCAGTGGTGGCGAGGATTCCTCGCAAAACACTCTTACACAGGACCGGATTAAACTCTGCACCGTAGGGAAACATTTGGCAATACAAATTTCGAGATCGTCATTCCTCAAAAAAAAAAAAAAAAAAAAAAAAAGGATTCCAGAACTAGCACCTTTGGACGAGTTTTACACCGTAAGGGGTGACAGAATGATCATAGAACGCATTTCAGGTTCTTTGTGAGATCACGCAGTAAAATGTAAACATCTACCCTTCCATTCTCATTTTCCCTATTTTGGGGGAAAAACTCCGACGCATGCGCAAAGAGCGGAGGGTTTAAGGAATCCTTGCTAAAC